>BOPP01000101.1:4334247-4366747 GCA_017312745.1 Gryllus bimaculatus
GCCCGCCGCCGTCGCCGGTGTCCCACGTCACTGCGCCTACGTCCGCTTGTCCAACCTCTCCCCTGAGCGACCACGCCTCTTCTTCGCCCCGCAACTGCCTCTCCCCATCATCCCTATCCGCCTCTATAGTCCCCGCCACTGCACCTTTCCGTTTCGTCGCCCATCGCCATGAGGCATCCGCGCTAATGTCCTTTCCCGCCGTTACTCCTCTCCGCGACTACCTCGCCTCACAACTATCTCCTCTCACCACTAGTTCTCCCCGCCACAGCTCGTGACGCCACTTCATCTCAATGCCTTCTTGCTCCCGCCACTATTTCGCCTCACCACTACTTCTCCACGCCGCCAACTCTATAGGCCTCTATAACACTTCCCGCTACCATCTCACCACCGCACCACTTCTCCTCGACAATACCTCGCTTCCCCGTCTCTGCCCACGCCCCCTTCTATCCTCCTCTCCTCTCCCTCCTATCTATATCCTACCCTCTTCCTCTCCCTGCGACTGCTTCTCTCCAACCTGCCCTGCGCCGCCCCAGCCCCCCCCCCCTTCTGCCATTGCAGTTCCACCCCCGTTCCGCCTTCTCGCCTCCGCTTCCACTCCGCTACCATCAGGCCTCCTCTCTCATTTCCCTCCTCCTCTCTTCCACCCTCCTCCTCCATTTCTTTCGGCGCATCCGCCTCCATCTTGCCTTCCTCTCCCGCCCGTGTGTCGGCTGCCGCTCACCGCACGGGTCGTCCCCTCCCCCGCCCCCTACCCATTCATCCTCATCCGTGGCAGTCGCGCGCCCCGTTTGGGCGATAAGCGCTGGCCGGAGCGGCGACCGGAGGCGGCTCGTGTTGCCGGGGCTGTCGCAAGAGGGCAGCACCGGCGACGGCGGTGCGGACGGAGGGCCTTGCGCCCATGCCACACACGACGCGACGGACGACTCGCCTGCTTGGAGTAATCGACTTGCGTTCCCAAGAAAAGAAAAAGAAAACTTCTGATAAAACGACATGAGGGTTCTGTTGGGTTGAAGGAGATTTCAGATGTTCGTGTCTTTCGCAATCGCGGTACTCTGTCAAGAACAGTTTGTTTCAATTCAAATTACCTTATGCGTTCCCCCACGCTCACTACTTAACACATCATTCACATTCACAGGGAATCGCAACATAGACAGGGAAAATTTCGAGAGTGTTATTCCTTAAGAACATTAATACAGCATTACAACAACAAATCCTTTTTGCTCAGTTTTTGTTGGGTGAGAAATCATTGTTAATTTTTACTTTGTAAATTCAGAGAGCTGGCCAAGTGGAATCAGAAACCATTTTCGTTAAGTAGTGTGAACTTACTTATCTTTTCGAAAAAATAAATTAATAAAATTTTCTGGAAAACCGGAAAAAATTGGGGAAATTTGTTTCAGATAATGAGACCCACTTTGTTTTGAACATGTGTTTATAGAATTCGAAGTTTTCAGACCATTTCTTTGCCCCCCTGGGTGATTTCCATGCTGAATGGTTATTTCGCGAAGGCTAAAGGAATTTGAAGAGTAGTGTAATCAATATACCTTGATCAAACTACGTACAAGCATACGTGATATTAGTTTTTTTTCTGCAGAAAAGAAGCCACTACATGATTTCAAAAATTGAATTCAAGTTAAAAAATAGATTTTAAGTTTTTTTTTTAAATTCACTTCCTTGCGTGTTTTATTTGAATATTCAATTTCTACCGCAATCGAAATTATCCTTGTGCCTAGGGAATTCTAATTTCGAATTTCAGAATTCATCGTCCGAAGCCTAGTTGCTGAAAGGTAAATAAGATTGCGGACGACCTTTGAGGCAGCCTTCATTGAGCGGCTCTCTAAGAAGGTTTTATGGAGACCGTTGCCAATAGAACGCTAATTAAAATCGCAGACAGCGCTCGTAAATCACCGAGACGGCAGCGGCGCCGGCGGCTCAGGATTCGCATTTCTCCGCCGCTAGAGCGCGCGCGTGTCCGGCGAGGGCGCAGCCACCAGTCAGTAGAGCGTGCTCCGCCCTGCACTCGCTGCGTGGCCGGTAGAGCGCGCCGTCCCTACAGTCCCATGTCGACACTAGGTCCCCGCTCCGCCCTTCCCACTCCGCTTGGTCCCGCCCCGTCCCTCCTCGCCCCACCCCACTCCTCCCAGCCCCTCCTCACCCCACCACACTCCATTCCGCCTCGCTCTACCCCGCTCCGCCTCGCTTCTCCTCGCCACACTCCGCCCCGCTTCGCTCCTCCGCGACCCACCCCGCTCCCTCACGCCCCTTCTCACCCGCCACGCCCCTCCCTGGCCTGCCTACATTCCACCACGCCGCCACGTCACGCCTTCGTCGTGCCATTGCGCTTCCCCGAACCTCCCGGCCCACCTTAGTCTCCCTCTGCCCGCCCTGACCGGCTCATCATGTACTCCGATTTCTCTACGACCTCCGCGAATGCAAGGATCGATTGGATCCGTGCTTAGAAAAAACCAAAGCCTTTTCGAATGCATTGTGAATAAATAAATTAATGCATTGCTCCTTGACATTTTCTAATATAATGTGAATTGAAAAAAAAATTATTGTATATTTTTTGTATCCTCGAGAGCTGTTTATAATATCACGATGTCAATAAATAATAGTCGATGTTCGGTTTAATATTTCAGTATATTTCTTTCCTTTTGGATGAATAGTATTTAAATGCTAAGAAATAAGTCATGTTTTGAATGTTTGTATTAAATACAATTTTAAAACAGGAAGCAAAATTACAAACTTTCAATGAAATTTACTTCTTGAAAATGTTCGTGGAAAATCTCGACAATTCATTTCTTGCAAATGAAGAGATTTTGAAAAGAAAAAGCTTTATAAAGAGTGTCTTTAATTATGTAAGGATACTACCTGTTCGAATATAATTTTAATTCTATTCCATCTTTTCTTTATTTAAGTATTATGTGTGAAGAGAATATTTAAGCAAGAATGGGTTTAAATGACATAAAAATAGTTGACGTTTGCTGATCTTTCACACTCTGTGTTTAAACACTATTTCTATTTAGTGCAAAATAAAGCAGTTTCGCAAATCATTTTTTAATAGTACAATACATGTCCATAGATAATAACCTCAACTACCTTTAACTTTTATCAGTAAAATGAACGATTAAATTAAGATCGTCAATAAAAATATATTAAACATTTCATTTAAAAGTTGGCGTAAGGAATATTTTCCAGCAAATAAAGAGGGTTACTGATGTTTGTGTGTGAGTGTGTGTGTGCTTTTGTTCTGTTTTTTTGTTTTTAATTTGTCCACATGAATTCTTCGTAAGCTACCCGGCGACAGCTTCTCCACAGTTTCGTGTGCAGTTGCGCGAGACGTGGAACAGGGTAATTTATCTTTGTGCTGGAAAGATAGCGCGTGTACGGACCGCTGTGCAAGAGCGGCATGCAAATTTGAGACGAAAAAAGTTTCGGGGATATTAGTTGAATGTTTGATTAAGATACGTTGGTATCTGATCCCATTATTATGCTCAGCAGCAGCAGGCACGAGGAGCTTGACACCGCTCCTAAATGAAATGAAATATTTCTTTCGATATTTGACATACGCAGATCGTTGCGTTAAAAATCTGCTCGAGCGATTTAACATCTTTATTGATTTTTGTATCTCCTTTTTTTCTATTTTTTGTTTCCTTTCCTTTTTTCTGATCAGTTCACCTCGTTGCAAGCTCTGTGGGGACTCCTTGTCCACGATCTGGCATGCAGCTGCGCGAGATGTGGCGTCGAGCAGGGTAATTAATCGCGGCGCGGAAAAAAAGAAGAAAGAAAAAAACAAACAACGCGGGCAGGGCGCAGCGCGGGGGCGGCGAACGAAGGCCGGTTATTTAAATGGCCGGCGCGGCGGGGGCGGTGGGAGGTGTGGTTGGCCCCTGGCGCGGAAAGCGGCGGAACCAGTCGGCGTTACGCCGATTCATTAAGGGAATTTCGCTCAATTACTGAAGGGTTCCGGAGTAATTGCATCAGTCACCCGATAGACCGGCTGCTCTTTTATCGGGCGGTTTCGAAAAGGCGGCATGTTTTAATGCGCGTGTTATGGAAGAGGAAATGGTCCTTTGGCACGAATATCTTGGGGAAAAAATAACGATGTTACATTTTAAAAATTATTTTTACGAATGAGTTGTGTTGTTGTTATTACTATTATTATTATTATTATTATTATTATTATTATTATTATTATTATTATTTGTTTTGTGTGGTAATTCTTTGTTCATGGCTGATTTTGCTATTTTACGGAGGTATTTGGTGCGTTGATTTTTAACGACCGAAATGTTAAACCATTAAATCGAATTATTTAGTTTTCTGTGCATTTGCATTCTGAACAAAGAAAATAAACAATTACTGATAGTAGAAGAACAATATTTTCTGTTTTTTTGATGGTTTATCCATGAATGTTTGTAAATGTGATCTCCGTAATACCAGAAATAATTTGTTCTTTTAATTCATTCAGTTTTCCACCATCGACACTTCCGTTCCGCGGGAAGCCCCTGAAATTAGGCAACTCATTCCGCAGGCCTGTAGAGCGGTGTATCTCAAGGTCTTTTGGCAGGGGCTCCTGGTGCCTTGCCATTGGAATACTTTCCGTAGTAGTTTCCAGACGTTATACCTCCTATTTTAAAAACGGTGCTCGTGGACTTGAACTCAAAAACGTTTACACGTTTTTGATTTTGTATACGTTTAAATATCATTCATAATAGTTAAGTGATTGCAACTTGAATTATGGAAAAATAGCAGTATAAAGTAGGGACAGTGAATGCTGATATTATAATCGCAAGGGAACTTTTAAATAATATAAGTCGTTTGGGAGTATTTTGAGTACACGGCTTTAATATTTACTCAATTTTCTTGTATTTACGTGTAATAACAGTTATGGGTGTATTTCATTGTACTGAAAGATTGCTGATTGTGGGATTGTATTAAGCATGCCGGTAGATTTATTCAGACTAGCCCCGTTAAGATGGAGAGTAGAGTCCGTGACCTGATGACGTGATTCTGAGATTATTGTCTCTTAAAAATTGGCTCCGCAAATCTATCGATAGTTTCAGCTTTCACTTCCCTCGCTATGAAACAACATGCTTCATGCATCTGCTAAATGCGTACTTGTAGTGTGCTGTCACGACTTACAAGTTCTTTTGTTTGTTCGCCTTTGGATTCTAATTATTCCTTTCTCTTTCGAGATATTCTTTATGCCTATTAACAGTTGAAAGCCATTTCTTAAGGATTGCTATCTTTATAACTGTATCTTTAATTATTCCTGTAAGATTTTACTGACATTTGAATCGGTTTTCTAAGTTTACGTTTGAAAAAAGGCAAAAGGTTACTGTGAAAGTAAAGATACAGTACGCGTATGCATTTAAAATAGTAATTTTGGTACAATAGAGTATAACGAAATTATATTTTTATACTGAAAAATGTGAACCATGCGAGGGGATAATGTGAGTAAAAGAATCTGATTTTCACGGGTGAATAAAAGGCTGAAAGTTAATCTCAGAGCCGCAGTTTCCGCAGAGGATCTGACCGGGAGGTCCTAGTGTTAGAGTTGAGCCGGTGGCAGATTTTCGATACTAGCTATGGTATATGCCATGAAGAACATTCACTACAATAATGACCATTGCAGTTGACGTTTTCGGAATCATCTATCAATCAGCATTGTTTTATTGCGTTTTTAGAATTCAAAAGAAATAGTAATTTTGATGTACATACATATGATTTATTGAATAAATATTCGGTCAATTATTCATTTTTTTTCTAGAAAATTAAGATAGTAGTATGTTTCTAGAAACAGTAAAATAAATGAACAATTGTGATTCAAATAGATTTGAAAATTACTTTTTGAAAAAGAACGGACTTTCTATAGAGTTCAATCGTGGCCTTTAATGGAAGAGATCATCATGGATGTGACGTTGTAAAGGATAGTTGTTTGGATTTCCATCACGGACTTCCGAATCATCATTCTTAGATTTGTTTACGAAGCCTCATCACCCCCTTTAGTGTGTCACTGGTTTTCGTACGTGTCCATCTTCTCGCCGAGCCTCCCCCCGATGCAAGCCAGCGCCGCCAGAAGTCACGGCCAAACGCAAAGCGTGACTCACCGCCGCCGTGCGGTCGTGTGCAATTTTTTTAAAAAAAATTTGCGTTGTGTCTGCTCTCGGGAACATTGCCCTGCGCGAGTCGCCGGTTGCGGCGGTGATGTCACGTGTGACGTCACACGTGTCGTGACGTCATGGCGCGATGTGTATCCGCACGTGTCCGCCGCCGCCCGGGGAGAAGTGAAAGGCACGTGCCGCGTAACTGAATGAAGTGCCGTTAAGGCGCCGCCCGAGCGACGTCATCCTTGCAGCCCTCGCAACTGTTGCAAGCCCTAATCGCTCCGTAATGGCGGGATGAGAGGGCCTGGCATTTGGCGGACTCGGCAACTTTCCTGCCGACGCCGGTGGTCGGCGGGCGGCTTTCTTTCTTTTCTTTTCTTTTTTTTCTGTGCTGTAGAGATTTATTTGTTTCTAGTCGAATTACGTTATTACTTTGAAAACTGTTCATTGAAATTTGGTCTCTGGACTTTTAGAAGGGATAAGTATTTTATAGATATGTTTGTAGAAAAGTTATTCCCCTTCCCAAGTGTCTTGAGTGTACTTTATGTTTTAATTCTAAGTTCATTTTCGTTTAACATCCGTTTGAGGTGTTTTTTTTTCTCCCTAGATGTATTTTTATTTCCTCTAAATTGGTCCACTTGAAATCAATCCCTTACCCTCTTCATAAAGCTCTAGCGATTAAATTTTGTATGTCTCATGTGTGAAACATGCCCTTATTTTCATTATTATTATTATTTTCATTTTTATTTTTTTCGTCGCGAATTGGCCTTTCAATAGGCCACACGAATGTGCAGTTATATCCACAAAGGTCCGGTCATATTTTTTACCTGAGAGTGTTCACGAGGCGGGGGGGGGGTACTCTCCTTGGTTGTTAGTCATGGTGAAATGGAAGATTCAATGATGATGATTATGAGGGGTGTCAGAACGGTACACACATATAGACAAACACAAATACACCCATGCCCGAGACGGGAGTCTAACCCGCGATCTTCTGGTCTGAGACCGCTACAGCACTACTGCCTGAACAATCTCGGCCATCTGGTCGGCATTATTCATCATCATTAATAATAATAATAATATTATTATTATTAATTTTAATAGGTTATTGTGTTAATGGAGACAATATCGCACAACCCCTACACACAAAAAAAAGTGATGGTTTTGTTTCTTGACTTCGCAAATTGACAATCGCATGTACTTTATTCTGAAGTAATGTTGGGTATTTAAAATTTAAAGCACTCTAATTGAAATAATTTTAAATTAATTATTATCGATCTTCACTCTTGAGATCAGATACTATCAGTTAAGCTAGACAGGAAATGTGAGTTGATGCAGAAAGTCGACAACGACTTGAGAGTTGTAATGCTAGTGATATTCAGTCGTGATAATGAATGAAACTAAAGAAATAAAATAAGAAAATAATACAAAAAAAGCGTTAGGTGGGTAAAAAAATACAGCATTCAGTATATAAGATGTTCACTGATGATTCTATATTTCTTGACCTACAGAGTTATAATCCAATTAGGAATTTAACCTTTTTTTACTCCCATCATTTTAAACCCCACGTTCCTTTATCTTTTAACGTCGATCCGAAACTTCTCTAAGTAGGTTAGGTCCATTCGGGGCGGATTAACGGAGCGGGGAAGTACAACGAAAAGTTAAGTGTTGGGGTGAGGGAGAGGCCAGACCGGTCCTTTAGAGCCGAGCTGCAAATAGACCGCTAATGGGATTTGCCGCCTGGCGGTCCACGTTGACCCAGTAAGGAGAGAGATTATTCGTTATTCCGAGAACTCGTTGGCGGTTGCGGTAAACCACTTCCATTTCGAGCGATCGTTCTCGCCTCTGCAAAATCGAAAGATCGAGTTCGAGTTGGCCCTACCCTCGTCGGAGTGCTGTGTCCTTCTGATGTGGGTCTCTGATTACTTTGTGGCCCAGCGGTTTTGTATGGGTGCGGTTGTCTTGCACGTTGTATAAATGTTCAATTTTCGCAAATCCAATGTTTTAATTATATTAAGAGGTCAGAAAAGGAGTATGCAGCATCACATATGATCTTGCGGAATTCTCAGTTTTAAGAATTTAGAACTACTTGACATGGTTACTCTTATAATATGAGGATCTTTTTAACGTGTTGACCAATTGCTCTAATTACAAGGATTCTGCAGTTACATATACTGTTATTTTGTTGTTGTAATGATTTCATAATCAAATGTTTTGAGGTCTTCTCTCATTTTCTCACAATATATAAAGGTTCATTGGTTTGTATTTTGAAATTTATGCCCTTCATTTTTAGTAAGGTAGTTACGTATGGATTTTTTTTTTTTATTTATCTCTTCACGATTTGAACTCTCTCCGATTGGCGAGATTGAACGGCCTTCGATTAAATCAATCCGTTCTATTTACGAAATATTTCCCTTTCACTGATTTGAATCCGGTGCGTGTAGAAGCAACTGTCGTGATCAATTTGGTTGTGGCTTTCGATTGCCCGAATCTATCGGTCTGAGCACCGCGGGTATCATTGTGGAATGAAAAGGGCGGTCACCACCCTTGCCTATGTGTTTTTTGCAGTCGTTGTGTGTCAAAGTGTATTGTAGAAGTATTAGATATCAAAGAAATTATTAGCAAACATGCTCCTCTCTTATGAACTTTCATACACCCATTTCGTAACCATGATCTCATTATTTTTGGAGTAAATATTTGCAAAAACCGCTTGTTGCGAACAGTTGTCAAAGAAAAACCAGGCAAGTCTTCTAATTTAATCAGCATCGGGAGAAATTGTTACAAAATGACTATTTTATTAACAACTATTTTTTAAAGAAAGTAAAGCCAAAAAAGTCTGTACTGGAATTTCTTAATTTTTTGGGGCTTTTAGAAGTAACATTTATCGTTCGTTTAACTTTCATTACTTTGGCGACCTCTGCAATTCGTTTTGTCACTTGAATTACAGTTGTCGCGGAAGTTTTCGGACATAGCCCTCCGTTCTCCTGCTTGAACCATACGGCGTAGCGGCCACAAATCGGCAGGCCGTCTTTTATTCACGTCGCCTTTGGTCCCCGGAGCCGCGGGCGCGCGAGGAAGTTGGCTCGTTAATCGCAACCTGCCAGCGTGTGATTAACGCGATCGATGCCGTCTCGCTGGGCGCGGACCTCTAATTGCGACTGCCCTCGGGACCTACGGAATTAAAAAGTTGGTTGCGACGAGGCCACGGTGACAAGGACTCGCTCGCCCACGCCTCTGCCTCTGCCTCCTCGGCTTCCGGCTCCACCCTTGGCTCGCCACTCGCACACACTCCCGCTCTGCCTCCACCCCGCCCCCGTTCCTTCACCCCTCGTTCCCGCCTGCGCCCCATCACCGCCCTCCTTCCCATCACCGCCCCTGCACCCCTTCGCCCCGACCCACTCCATGCCCGCCCCGCCCACGCTCCCGCTGCCACTGCTGACGCACTGCCCGCTCAGTGCCTGAGCCAGTCACGTCGGTTCCTCCGGCCCTGTATCGCTCCTCGCACACACACACCCGCTCCGCCTCCACACCTCCTCGACCCCGCTCCACCTCCGCCCCGCCCTTGCAACCCTTCCCCTCGCCCCCGTTCCTGCACCCGTCCGCTCCGCCCTCACTTCACCTCCACCCCGCACCCACACCGCCCGGGCAAGTCACAACGGGCCCACCTCCAATGCAGGCAGGGTACTGGCTTCCTCCGCTCCTGTCTCGCTTCTGCCCCTGCGCTGTGCTGGCTGCACCAGCGACGTCTCCCACGCTAGCGACTTTGCTGCCATCTACCTCTGCCACAATCCATACCGCTATCTCGTTTCTGCCGCTGTCACCGCACCGCTTGCCCGCGAGTGTTTTTTTAACAAATAGCTTAAGCTGAGCGTTTGGAGACACGCAATTAGTGTGGAATGCGCGTATTTAATTAAGTAGAAATACTTCAGTAACAATTACGCAAGAGCACCGATTTAAGATAAGCCGAATATGTAGTATATAGTGTAAAGTGCGTTGGAAGTTTTGTGTTGAATGATCTTAATCGTGGAGACTGAAGGCCGGAGCCTCCCCGTGGACACGCAAATGTGCGAGCGAAGCTAGTAAAATATGCTGTACCGGATTGGCGATTATTTTGCCAAATTAACGTAGTTCATCTTGCTTAACATATGGCAATTTTTGAATAACCCCACGTTACACAACGTATTCTTAACGTTTTTCGTTTTATCCCTTTACTTTAGCTGTTTTATAAAACACACACACACACACACACACACACACACACACACACACACACACACACACTGTACCTTGCACCAGTTGCAGAGCCGCCTCCCATTCCCATGCGAACGACTTTGCTGGAGACTTCCTCTGTCCCCTTCCGCTGTGCGTCTGTGACAATACGGTTTTCTCATTAGCCATGGTAGTCGTACTGCTCCATCATCACTACTCCGCATCCATGCCTGCACTCGCCGTTCTTTCTGTCCTCCATCCTCGTTTCGCCTCTAACCCATGTTGTATGATCACTCCACCAGACCTAACACTACTAACCGTCTCTACAAAAGATAACATCGGCTCACTGTTCCTGCCCACGTCTGAACCCCGTAATTGCTATCTGAACTCTACCTCTGACTCTGTTTCTGTATATCTTCGTTTATCTCTAACTCTACATCTGCATGTACCTAAGCAGCCGCCTCCTTCTCCTCCTCCTAACGTCTCAGCGTCCACCTCCTCTTAATCCGCCATATCCCATATCATCCTTGCCTCCGCCATCTCTCACTCCAGCGTCACCGCCACCTCCGCCGCCGCCGCCAGCGACGCGGGCGCGCGGGAGAAGTTTTAATTGGAGCGTTTCCTGTCCCGTGGCGTTTGGCCGGCCGCGCCTTCGCGCGCCGCGCTCCTGGCTTTGTTCCCGGTCTGCCCCTGTCCCGGCCCCGGGCCCCGCACGACTCCTGCCGGCGCAAGGCCGCGCGAATCGCGAGCCACTCGGCGGGCTCTGACAGCTAATTACAGATTTCCACGGGCGTCGTTTCGCGTTCGCTTCCTCCGACTTGTCTGCTGCGGCGAGTTTTGATACTTCGGCCCACGAGGGCCTGTACGGTGTCAGCTTAAGTGTGTTGCTTGTGTTGGCTTTTATTGTTTTCCGCGTGCGGGGTCTCCGATGCAAATGTGTTGCCGGTGTTTTGCATGTGCGGTGAATATAAAATTCATTAAATATCTGCTTCCAGTGTACGAATATTAACAAGTTTTGAGGTTCACAAAACTGCATTTACTGTCATTGCAGTTGTGGTTCACAAATAGATTTTGAAGTTTGAAGCGCATTGGAATTACGAATTAATTATTTATGATCCAGATGAATGCGATACCACTGGATGATCGAGTCAAGAATATGATCTCTTCAAAGATGATTTTCGACATTCCAATTATTTTTTTAACCTATCATCAATTCTTTATTGATTTTAATGGAATATTGTTTAGTGCGTTCTGAATATCATATCAGCTAATGAAAATAATTAAAAAAAATTCTAATTACGTTCGCGTTTGGTTCTGTCTCCGCTTCAGGCTTTTTCGCTGTATTTCTAATTATTCAGAGACCGGTCATAAATGGTTATTGTTCTATTTTTCAGAATACTGTTCGTTAAGCATTCATTGCTTATATATATTTTTTTTCGCAAAATTTTTGTTGTCCATTGCGACTCGAACCGTTTGTTGACCGATCGCTCAGAGTTGTTGGGTTTTGGGCATCTCTTGTCGCGAATTGCGAGTTGCTGCGTAAGATGCGGAAATGCATCTTCACCTGGCGGCAACATTTCAATCGCTGCTTCCTTATTGCGACTTCGCAGAGCGAAGCGAGTGTACATCGGCCGTGCGAATGCCTCGCTTTTCCGCCATCCCACGTACCTTTCCCGCTTATTCCCACGTCGATATTCCCTTTTTACGCAACGGATGCGCGCTCTGAAAACCTCATGCCATTTGGAGTAAGGTTCGGTTGTAGCCGCGGGAGAACCAGATTCTCCTTTTTATTGCTTAATGTTTCGAAAGGTCCTCAGATAAATGGATAGATAGTAAATTCTTGGATTCGTAAGTTCTCATGTGCCTCAGTGCAGATGAATGTTTCCTCCAGATTTGCAGAAAAAGAGGTCTGTATTTTCAGTGTGAACTCCGTTGTGTAACTTGCGGCAGTAGATTTCCATTGATCTCTTGCATGATACTGGGGATAATAATGTGAAAGCCAATATGGCTAACTCATACTTCAAATTTTCTTTATAATCAAGTAAGTAATGCGCTTGCTAAATAATCATTCACAAGTGTGCCCTATTTGAAGTTGGTGGCAATGTTACAGACGTGTTTTAAATCATACGTTTTGTTATTTTTTTGTGTGTCCTCGTACTGATTGGACGTTACTCCTTTGTGCTACAAATGTAACTAGTGTCACTTATATTTTCTTATCTTTCACGCGTATGTTAAAAATGCGTTTTGTTTTACCTTCAAAAATAGAGGGCAAACGTTTATGGCAGGAGGGAAGAGAATTGATTATTCACGCACCTTGTAGGAATGTCTTCATTGGAGGGTCCGCGACCACCCACGGAGAGCGTTCGGGTGCCTCGCGATTAACTCCTGCTAGAGGAATGCGAACGCGCGTAGCGGCTGAGAAATTAAATCGGAGGATGGCGATTCGGGGTTCTCTCATCTCAAGGAGGATGCGGCATCGATGGACGGAACTCTGCTTCCGTGGGACCTCAGGCGGCACTCTCGCGATCACTTTCTTTGTCTTTCCTGATACCAGTGTTGCCAAACGTGTTTTCTTATTGTATTATTTATCGAGGATTTTATTATCTATTTTATTTATTCATTGCCGTCAGTATTAATTCAAACGGAATCGGGCCTAGGTAGCTTAGTGCCTCGGCTCGAAGGGTCACAGGTTCGAATTCCGTGTAGTTGGTTAAAATGTCCCAGGTTTAAAATGAGCCTACAGGGTACCTAGGATATAAACAAATTGAAATCTAACAGTCTTACTGACAACAGAGGGCGCAGCAAGTGCAGGAATATTTGAGCGAAGTGACGCTAGATGGCAGATGCCCTCCTTTGTGCTAAGTAGTTGCGCACGATGCACCGAGGTAAACTCAAAGTTTCCTTCAAGTTAAAGTCCTACTAGTTCCTTAGTATCCGTAAAGGTTTTTACGGACTTTGACTCCGTTCCTGAGTTCTTCTCTTATATCTCTTCCCATTTTCTCTTCCCTCCCTCAGTGTCCTTCTCGCACATAACTTTTTCTTCCTCATATTTTTCCCTTTTCGTTTATTTTCTCTCTCCGCTATCACACTGATTTTAATTGTTTAACGGATAAGGTTGGTTGAATTAGGACACAATTTATTGTTATATTGATAACTAAGATAATAATAAAGAAAATTATTAAATATAATCATATTGAGGCAATTTGTGGAATTAAGAAATATTTCTTTAGTCTCTCTTTCCCTTCTCTCACTCTCTTCTCCCTCTTCTCTGTGCGATGATTTTGTAATGATATTATTTCGTATTTTTGCTAGAAAAATATTATGTTGATCTCTGAATCTCTAACTCCTGGCTTCTATGCCGAAATAAATGCATTTAGCAGCGATCATCCAAATTTTTTTTCAACTTTCCTTATTTTTTTTACCCATCCTTTTTACCTCCTGCGTGTAAAAAAAGTTCGAACACTTTTCTTTTTTCTCTTATCCTGACTTCGAACGAGCTTATCCAAGATGTAGGATTCTTCTACGGCCGAAGTTTGCGGTGCGAACTCGCGCATGATCGTTGATCCTGTTGGTGCGTCGGGAGGTCGGAGCCTTCCCCGCCCCGCGCTGGGGCGGCCGCAGCCGGAGGAGGAGACGGGCGGAGTTGGCCAAGTTTATGGAACGGAGATTCCGGTGGCCCGCATTAAAGCGGAAGCGCGGGTTCGGGCGGGGAGCGAGCGCGCCCCGTCGCTCCCGGAGTGAAGGGGACCCGTGCGCGCTCCGTCTGTGAATTACTCCGCGGTCTGGCTCCGTGTCAGAACCAACAGTTTATGTCCTGCGAGGTTTCCACTCCGTCTGCGGTGATGGTGATGGTTGGTTTAATAAAGTCGGAGACATCCTTTAGAAAACTGTAGTAATTTTGAGGAGGAACTGGCGAGTGGAATCGGGTTCCAAGATTAGTAATTTGATATTTGTGAAAGAGTATTCATGAAATTTCTTTGTTTAGTGATTTAATGGGTGATTCCATATAGTTATTTCATTCTGAACATTTTTCTCTCAGCCCTTTTAGTGGATATGTCCTTTAAAAAAATCTGCTAAATTTTAACAGTGAAATGTCCTTTGCCCGTTTGTAAAATACACTGGGATCTTGAAATAGGAGTAGTTAGAAACGGCATAGAATTCAATTATCGCGTTAAGCGCTGGATTGAATCTTATTAAACCACCAGTCTTATAGACTTATAATAAAAGCCTGGAAATTCAAAACGTTTTTTTTTTCCTGAACTGGGAGTTGGGGTAGAGGTATTTCCCCCTTAAGGGACTGATCTAACTAACGCTTTAGCTGGATGAGAAGCGCCGCTGTTCGCCGAGGCCAGCGCGGCGGGCGGCGGGAAGTGGAATGACAGCCCGGAGCTGGCGCCGAATTCAGCCCCCGGGCGCCGGCAGCCGGTGTCCTGACTTGAAAGGCACCGCCGCGCCTTTCAACCCACCCCTCCCCCTCTTGTCCTTCTCTTCCCCTCTTCCTCTCCCCACCCGACGCCAGAAGGCTCTGCTTCTGTAGCTGCTGTTTGAATCTCCTAAATATTTAATTCAGTGATCTTCTGAAGATTTAATTAATTGTGGGACCTGGCTGATAAAGTTTATTGTGAGTTTGGAATTCGAACTACACATTCCTCATGAATGAATTCAATGAGCGGATACTTCTGCAAAAACAAATTCAGCTCGTAATTGAATTTCTTGTTTAGAAAAAAGGCCACTCTTTATCTGCCATTCGAAGAGTGCTAGTAATTGGAGGGAGAAGAGCAAAATCTCCGGAGAAGAGGTCAATTCGATGTAAAATGATAACCACCCCTGCTTGACTCGTATTAAGCAACAGAAGTGATATGTGGTGGTTTTCCTTGACGTTTAGTCCACGGGCACCTTCTCCGTTCAATACCCTCTTCGCAACCCGTGAGGCACTTAGAAGGGAAAATGGGGACACAGGGGCGCAGAGGGAAATTGGGGTACAGTCGCTGAAATAAGTCTTCGTTGTCCTCACTGCGTGTCATTTCGCTTCCTGCTCCTCCGAAATGGACCGGAAAGGGCGGCTTGCTGTCTGTCAGCTCGAAGAGGACGAGGAAGTAATGAACCTCTCCGAACCTTGCCTACTTCGACCCGGCGGGATGTCGTTGAGGATACAGGGTCGGTGTATCGAGGATACGTCATTCAACTGTCACTGTCATATTCCCTCTCGCTGAGAGGTGTATTATTTTATTTAGTGGTGCAACTTTCCTAATTACACAAATTAGACGCTTCCTCACATATTGAGACTGTGAGGAAGGAGTGTTTGATAGTCACGTAGGAAATGAGTTCAAAAAATTGTTTTCAATACTCTTGAATTAATAAAAAATATTGCTATCTATCGACGTACTTCCAAAGCCCTTTGAAAATAATATGAATCAACATAAAAAAAATATCTTGCAAAATTATAGTGAAACCTTTATATTGCAAACAACGAGTGTATCAGTTTTAATTTTTCCATCCTTACAAGTTCATTGATGTACTTTGCTTCATGAATCGACATTGGAACGGAAGGTATAATACTACTGTGTGCGTTTTCTATTATACCTCTTGATCGGTTCGCTTTTTCTGCCGATAAAAACGTCAGACGCCTCGAGAGAAGGCCACGCATCGTCCCCGTGGGCTGTAATTGCGAGGAAGTAAAAGTAGGTGCGCCTTCGGGAGAGGTTGTAAACGCTAGGTTGCTCCAGATCCCCTAACGAATGGGCACCCGAGGGTAAGAAAACGACAGCATCAACGCGGAACAATCACGTGTCAACCGCTGCGGAGATCTGCCGTTCCAACAGTCGGTCGGGGTAATTTCGAAAGGGAAAGAAAAGTAAGCTCGTGTTTCCTCGTGTCCATCGCGACCGATTGACCATTCAAACATGTGCTTTAGGGACTGGGCCAGTAATTTGTTTTTAATTTAAATAGTGCCCTCGCACGAAATAAAGTCGTTTGTTTCGTTTGGCCCCGTGGGCGCTGTCGGTTTGGAACCGACCGTCGTTTGGCGTGACCTTTCAGGGGGCTGATTTGCATCGCCACTGTGTAATCGAATTGTAGGCCTGATGAAATTTAGGTTTGTGAGCTGTTAATACAGAAGGGGTTTGATATTGAGATATTGCGTAATTTTGTGACAACCGATTGGCGTTCAAATAGCTTTGTTTACTTTACGTAACGTATGGGAAAATCGTGTTCTTTCTTGATTGTCAGGTTTGGAATTTCTCGCCCAACTATTTGAGTTACAATAATCAGAGAACTCGAATTTCCAAGTACGTTTTGTAAAACAATAAGTAGTGATTTTGCTTGTTCAAAGTGTCGGGTTTCGAACTGAGATGTATAGAGGAACAAGGTGCTCTAGAATTCTCATCCAGGCTCGTACTGTGCAATCCAGCTAATTAGCGTGTTTGGAAATGTCATCACCGCCAGGATTCGAACTTAAGACCTTCGTGGCTACGAACCCTCAGTTGTGAACTCGCTCCTTCCTATGTTACACATAGTAGTGAAGGGAAGAAGCAAAGTCTATTAAGTCGTCAGACACATATTTAAGACTGATTTTCTACTCATCACTAATAACGTACTAATTATATATCTTATTTCCCGGAAATATAAAAAATATACTAGTTTGTATATTTCTTTATATTGTTTTCAATATGACATTTTAAGAATATTTTATTGTAAGGCTACAAAACGTGGTATTGTATTACTGTAGATTTCAGAAGTTTTATTACGCGGTTAGATCATTTTCAGGGTCTCTGCACTTCTCACTGCTCTGTCTTTTTGTCTTCTCTCGTTGCCTGCTCTGCAACTGTGTCCCTTCCCCTCTCTACTGTGTCTATTGTCCGTGACAACGACCAAACACAGACCTAAATAATCTCTAATATAGTACGTAATTATTAAGTGGTTTTGAACCTTAGATTTTTATTATTAGCATGTCTGCGTTAGATTATTTCTTAAACCCGGAATTGCGTCGTAGGTGGGTCAAGGAAAGGTGGCAACCCTACGTGAGAGAGCGAAAGCGTGGCCGAAGAGGGCGGGCCGGAACGATGAGGAAGAGCGAGGGGGTGTGCTGTGCTTCGCGTGCGAACAGCCGATGATCTTTAACTATGTTTGGATGACGTGTGTTGCGTAGAAAGTTTCTTTCGGGCGCGGTAGGTTTACATTCGTCTTAATGTTTTTCGCGCAAGACTTGCATGATAAATCTGACCTGAAGTGTTTTTACTGATTGGATCACGTCGAAATATTGTGGGAGATGATCTTTTGAGGCATTAACTTCTTTATTTTTATGAATTTTTCTTAGAGTATTAACGCATTTTTAAAAGAATACTATCTTAGCGGTACTCTAGTTGTGTCGCATTTGCAATGTGTCATTAAGTTTGTGTAACTTCAAAATATGGACCAAACAGTATTCGGGAAATATATTTCAGTAGGAAAGAAACTGCGGTCTAGACTTTTGATTTTACTTGTAGGTGTAGTTTTTTCATGTAATATTCTGTTATCTATTTTTTTTTTTCATTTTCTCTGTGACTTCATTGTATTGTAACGATCTATTTCTTTTTGGTGAAAATGCTTCTGTAATAAACTTCGAAGTGACAATGTATACATATCAGGAAATTATTAATGTTTCAGTTAACCCGCGAATTGAATGTGTTTTTGTGTCATTTATATTGTAAATTCAAGGTTCTTCACAAAAGAACGTCCTTTGTAGAAACGAACTTGTTTTTAGACGAGTGAAATTTGCTTGGTGCTTTACAACCTATCTTTTACTCATTACTTGCAACATGAGATTTTCACAGAATAATTTTGGCAACTTTGAATCCCTATGGCCGGTTGGACTTTGTTGGGAAACAAACGTCAAAAACTTTATTTCTGTAAGCTATGAAGGAAAGTAAAGTGCACGTGACGAAATTCCTTATAAAAATGTTCTGTTTTTTTAATGTGGAGGCAATCGTATTTCATGTTTTTAATTGTACTCTTTATTATAAAATAAAGTTCATATAAACATTTTGCTTCTCATTTTTTTGTTAATTAACAATCACATTTTGTTTTTATACATTTTTTTTACAAATAGCTCCGAATTGAATTAGGTAAGGTCACTATATTTCGGTGAAAGTACGATCTTGAAAGGATTATTTGCATTACGGAGCAGTGGGGTAGTATGTCACACTGTAAAGCTATTGTACATCGCGAAACAGTCGCCTCGCGTTGTGTTGAAATGCAATGACGGTGCGATCTCTGGGGGCGTTTACGTTCTACGCGAGTGCGACGCGTTGTTCGCCCGTGGTGTCTTTGTTCGTGACATTGTGCGTGCCGAGAAAGGATCGGGGCTGATAGAAGCGTACCCGGCACTTTAATGCCGCCTGGTGATGAAGCATTTCTAGCCCAGCATTGTAATTTGTATTTCATATGGCTCATAGAAGCGTGTTCGAGACATCCTGCTTTTGCAGCTGAGAACTAATGTGAAGGTTATAATTATAAATAACGTTATTTGTTGATCTTGCTTTCTACTCGTGGAAAATCGGGCGTGAATCAGCACTGAGATTATCCATACGTTTTACTTATTGGTGATTAACAATACTTCTGATTTGCATTTGAATGATATCTACGCTATCAGTTGTAAAACGTTTAGTCCTTTATGCTTAGATTGCATCTGTTAGAAATCCGTTTTATGTGCCTAAGAAGCTGACAGTAAGCAGATTTGTGTCATTAGTTAGCATCCATGTAATTTGACTTTAAGCTCTTGGAAATTTTTATCTTTGATCGAGACAATTTATTTTAGATCTTCCGAATGCTACTTTTGATTTATTTCAATGCTGTCTATGCACAATGTGTACTTTATAGTTATGCGTTTAAATCTACGTGACTTTCCTCTCAAATTTTGCCTGGGTGGAATGATATCATTTTAGTTTCAATCTGCTGAACTTTAACCTTACGATGAAAATAAAACGTAATCATGAAGACTTCTTACGAGCGTAATGCCATAAAGTATCAAGGAAATATTAAGATCTGCACTGCGCACTGTATTACATTGAATTAAATCGTAGTGAGATATCACATAACTATAATTATTTCTGGAGGGTGGCAGTGATAATAAAGAAGAACAATTATTAAGAACATGTAATGTCACAATATGTTACAATGAAAATGTATGGAAACAATTTGGCTTTCACTGTACTGATGTATTAAAAGAAGAAGAATGCAGATCGGATTAACCAACAAGTTGGTTTGAAGAAAGTCTTTCGCGAAATATGTTTGTCCCAATAACGAAAACCCTACTCCACGAAACTCAAGAGAAAAGTAATTACTTCTAGACATGTTAATTAATGCCACAAAATCGGAAAAAATAACTGATGAAAATGAAAGACGGCGTGAGTGTGAATGTATTTCTTATTAAATGAATAAAAGAAGTAATAAATTACTTATTTTATATTGGTTTGGAGTGGTATCTAGGACGAACCAATCAATTTTTCTTAGTAAACATGAATCGTTGTTCTGTTATTTAATACCTCGTGAACATCTATCTTACAACAGTTTTTCGATTGTTAACCGATTACCCATTGAACCGGTTTGAGGAAAGACTTCGCTGCCATAGCCAAAATTCCACAATGCTCTATCTCCAGTAAATAACTACGTGATGGAAACTCGTGATGAAAACAGATTACAAGAAATAGGATCGAATGCTTGTCCAAACTACGGGATTCACTAGTAATACGGACACACTGTGAAGTATGTGTAATTAGAATGAATTTGAAGAACTATTACTTTTGAATAATAATAATAATAATAATAATAATAATAATAATATATATAACAACTAATAATGATTGATGTAATAATACTACATATTTATGGAACTAATAGCAAGTTTTCTAGTTTTTAAGCTATTTGCTATGCAGTTTGTAAAATTTTGAGGATGCTTAATCCGCGTACGCGATAAACCACGCGTAGCGGTAGGACGATTCGCCGAGGGTTGGCGCGGAGAGAAGGATAATCGGGAGCGCGGCGTGGCGGGGGCGGGGGGCGGAAGCGGGCGGCCGTTTGCATGCAAATGCGCTCTGGCGGCGAGCCGGAAATGCGCACAGCTGCCGGCGGCCACGAGCCACTCGCAGCCCGCGCTGCCGGAGACACGTGGTCTCAGGGTGTGTGGGTTTGTGTGACCGGTCAGATTTCTGCGGTGAGATGAGAGAGGCGGCTTTGCTTCTTGGAAAGATATTTTCGAAATTAAGTTTTTTCGCAAGGACCCCGTAAAACTGCAGTTGTGTTAGTATTGACGCAAAATTTGAAAGAGATGCGTCGGCGTCAACCGCCCGAATCCATTGACAGAAATGTTTCCACAAATTGCAGATTAATATTAAGATAAAAAAAAGAAACTTAGTGCAGAGCTACATGTTCGTTGGAAATACGAAAAAGCTAGCGGTAAATAAGATAATATCAGAGTAGTCGGGTGAGCCAAATAATGAAGAATATTGATGAGGAAAGAGAAAGTGAAGAGAGTAAAACGAAGTAGTGTAATATGTGAAGTAACATCTGAAAAACATGTACGCCTCGCCTTTTTTCGCCTTCCCATCCACGGATTCGACCGCCAGGGGGAACGCACAGTATCGTCGCCTCCCCCCCCTCCCCGCTCCGCAACACACTCGCGCACTCTTGCCAACCAGCCCCGCCGCCCGCCACCCCACTCGATCCGCTCCCTCCACCCCACACCGCCCCGCCCCGCCTCGTCAGTCACCGCTACACCCTCCCCACCTCGCTCCGCCCCCAAACGCACCTTGAAGATTCTGCCGGCCACGTTTGTATCCGCTTGTTCCCAACCCGCTCCAGCCCGCATTGCCTCGCCCAGCCGCAACATAAAAAAACAACAAAAACAGTGGCCAAGGTAGCAAAAATAGAAAAGCGGGAAGCTAGTAAAAGAACAGTATAAGACATTAGGTTACAAACGAATAATAAAAAAGAGGGGGTAGCAAAATAAGACAATACCTGTGATGTGTATTTATTAGAATTATATTCTGAAATTTCAATCTACTAGAGTAATCAACACTTTCAAAAGTGTATTTATTTAATTTGGATGCAAGGTTCAACAAAACACTTAATTTGTATTGGGACAGGACAATCAATCCAAGAAGTTTCATGTTTTTATTTTATCTAATATACATATATTTTGCAAAATTTTGCCAATATTTTGAATCAGAACCAGTGACATCTGCAATCTAAGTAAAGGCTTGAATAAGCAGGAAATCAGAAGGTATAAGGTATAGAAAGTATAGTAACTAGCAACTCTGCTGAAAATGTGTTGCTGAAAATATGGAGAACTGTTTTAACTAAATAAAAAAAATTAGATATTTTTATTATATATTTTATATAAATATTATTAACAGTCTTTTCTAGGACATCATATTATATTAGACATCTGAAAGGCTGAATTTATATTACTGTAACTGAAAGCCCTTGTAAATATTTCAATATAATTGAAAGTAATTGTGAGTGATATTTAGGAATTTAGAAAACATAAATTGATTTCAATGCAATTGTATTTCTCTGTCAATCTGACTAATGAATGTTTGTTGTTCTGTTACAGCCTCGAGAGCGTGGGCGGATGCGATTTCACATGCTGCAGAACGTGCAGATTGCTTTGGACTTCCTTCGTTACCGAAAGGTAATGCTCACTGATTATTTTACCAACATGTACATAACACATTCTCCAATGCACCTATTTCATAATTTCTTATTTTATAATACATTTCACATTGCTGAAGTGCCATAATTATCAAATTCTGAAGTGTGGATATCAGGAGTAGAATTATCGTTTGGGGGATGACATTGTTATGGTAATTTTAGAATGAGGGAAATGTTTTCTTACAAAGATTTACTGTAAGGGCAAAGGATCAATGTCAGGATAGGTGTCAAGAACAATGCCTTCTCATTCAGTCATTTGACATATTGCTGTCTTAGAATAGACAATGGCATTTGCTCCCCTAAGCAAGTCATGGATCCTCTTTTCTGCATCTGATATTTAAGTTCCCGATTGGCTGACACTGTAACAGCTGATTAAACGTTAACTGACTCTTATGTTTAAATCAAAGTATAATTGTGATGTACAAAAAGAAACAGTGTACTCAGAATGTTTATAGTTTCAACATGGCGTAAAGGACTCTTTGGTATTAAATTGTGGTTACCGTATATTCTGTCATTTATGTCCAGTATTATGTTCCCAAAACTGATGAATATACATATACATACATTAATCAAAATGTATTTAAAAAATTAATGACTCAGTTATTAAATGACGGTTGCTTTTAAATAAACTGTAATTGAATGGTATTACACTTATTTTGCTTTACTCGGTGCGAGTTAAGTATGTAAAACTAAGCTTGAAATTATGTGGAATTATGTGTATTTACTCCACAGGTCAATGTGAAGTTGAAGATGGTCTCATGATGTGGAGCAAAGTGTTTGCCAGAGCAAGAATACAAACTAAAAATGTTCAAAATAAACTTACAGTGAAATACATAACAAAATTGAATGAAAATATAAAAATAAATAGTGAAAACGATGTTGTTATCAGTTAATGTTTAAGTTCCTACATCGTTAGCAGATCAAAGAAATTATTTAGTATTAATATTAGTAATAGATGAAAATTTCATTTGTCATTCATTTCTTGTACAACAGTAGATTTGAAATTTTGTTGGAAGTAAGAAAACTTAATCATTTTCTGAAAATTGGTAATTTATGAAAAAGTAACAAAGTACTGTTTTATGTTCATATTTGAAACTGGTCCTTTTGTCTCTTAATGTGACTTTGCTTTGGCAAACACTTTGCTCCACATCACGAGACCATCTTCAACTTCACATTGACCTGTGGAGGAAAAATCCAAATACACTTTAAAACTCAATACAGCTCTTAGAAGTAGCACAACAATCTTGCCAGAATATTTCTGAAAAAATAATGTGGAACAAGATTCAAATACAATTTTGTAATATGCAAAAGTCCTGTACTTGCAAATATGGACAAATAGGATTAATCAATTGTTTCTAATTAATTCCAAAAGCCTAAATCATAGACACATATAAAATATTGATTGTCTCTAAATAATAAATAAAAATGTTTGTATATTGAAACCCTAGCCCTCGTAATAACATTATATGACTGGACACAGTGTAACATTCTTATTTACTTCTACTTAAAATGTATGTTTGTAGTCAAGTGCTATTAATTTCAGAAGATTTCAACAAATAAATATAAGTTTCTATGATTATTATACTTCATATTTACTATTTTGTTGTTTATTTTTCCTCTATTCACAAAGTCAATGAAAGCATATGAAGATAATATTATGAATGATCAATTTGATGCAAACGTAGGGTTCCGTGGAAGTTGTATGAATAACAAACAGAAATGTTATTACAATGCTTTAGTATTACTGAAAAGTTGAAATCAATTCAGATGTTGTTGAATCATTAATATCAATGTACTTGATTCATAAGTAATTTAGTTTTGTCATTTCATTCTACACACCTGTTAATACTGAAATTGAATCCACAACTGAAAAAATATAACATTTTCAAATATCAAATTTTTACATTTCATTGTTGAAGGTGTGTGTATTGTAAATCTTAAAAAATGTTTGTGTACATTATTTTGTTTTGAATATTCAATAGTAAAATGACTTGAATTATTTATTTAATTTCTTATTTATTATTTTTCAGATTAAACTCGTAAACATTCGTGCAGAAGACATCGTCGATGGCAACCCAAAACTTATTCTTGGTCTCATCTGGACAATCATCTTGCACTTCCAGGTAAGTGCACCTAAGCATCATTTATTCAAGACATTTTTGGATTTATTTAGGTTCTTTTAAAATGTCTGTTCACTTTCTCACCTTGTGCTTTGGCTTTAACACACAGGCTTATTACATTTACGGCGATTGGCATTCAGTGTTTGACAAACTCTTTGCATCAATAAACTATTTTGTTACTCAATACATTTTGTCAAAAAATGTATCTTTATAGTTTTAACGTTTATTGAATTTCATTACTGATAAAAGATAAAAAGAAATTTCATTCAATTTCGAACTGTTTTACAAAAGTAAACACTGTTTACCATGTCATATTTGTAATGTCTCAACAAATTTTTCAAAAATAAAGATAATAATTTTTTTTTTCTTTTTCTTCATTTTTATTCACATTGTGTTTTTGCATTTCATTCTAGAATTCATTAAATAATTTGTTGAGGAAAATTCAAAGCACAGAACTTGCACAAATGCACTAACGTGCTTCAGTGCACTTAATTTTTGCACAGTAACTATGCAAAGAACAGACATGATCAAATTGGTAGGTTATTTTAATGAACTTGCTTATTACTTATTACTTAATGCACTTCAACTGCTAGATTAGTTAAGTTCAAGAGTTCCTCACCTAAAGTTCATGGACAGTTCTTTGTGTGGTTGCAGTTTTTATACTCTGCTACATTTTGCCTGTTATAGCAGAAAAAATAACAAATATACTGGTAATGATAGTTCTTATTATTATATAAATTTTCACTTTTTTTAATATCTCGGTTCAATATGAACATTAAATAATATGTCAAAAGTTTTAATTTGAGTTCGTTTACATGAATTGTTTTCCATTAGTTAATTTTGTGTTTTCAATATTGGACGTGACTTTGATTTGAAATAAATCGCAAAATGTAGTTTCTTAATGAATCTTCTAAAATTGATCAGTTACTTTCTGTGAGGGTTGTATAATGAGAATACATTCATTGTTTTTGTGCTTTGCTCATTTTGCTGCGAAATTACTTCTTGCAACAGCAAGGACGCAAGGTAAGGCATTTATGTAATTGTCTTGTTTCCAATGTAAACAATGAAATGGAAACATATTGCTTCCGTATTTTAAGCTTTCTTCTTTCATTTCCACGCAAAGAACTCTCCAGAGTATTTTTGTAATCCTCATCAAAATCCACGTTCTTCCAATTTTAAACAACTCGCAAATTCTGTGTATAAGAGTTATTTTTTTCTGAATGCATGCATTATGATGTGCTTATGCATTTTCTGTCAGAAATTTATTTTATACCTGTGTTCCATTTATCAGCTGTGCAATCTTTTTTAAAACTTATAGTTAACTTGTAGAAACAAAAAAAATTGCTGGAGTAGGCTAATTTGCCAAGTTGTGTGTAGGAATTCTGACATGATTGTCATGTGTAGTGTTTGCATATAAGCAAGTTTGTTGTGTGTCCTTAATTTAAATAAATTAACTGAATCTGTCTTAATAAATGAAAATATACATTATATTGATAATATTAAATGTAGTTAAAAATGTTGTGAAGTATGTGGCTAATTGTATTTATTAATTCAGATGTTTTTACAATGCTATTTTGATTGTTGTATTGCTTGCAAATATGTGTTACGTTTTTTGTTGTGATTTACAGGAAGAGTTGTATTTGTTTATTCTTTTTGTCGATTCATGGTTGTTTGTATCTTTCCAAAAAGCATGGGGAAGACTAAACACTTGGTAAGGCGTTGTTAGTTCTCAATATTGCCGCTTGGAGCAGCGTGGTTGAAACTCTCAATGCAGTTTTGTCGTTTGCCGCTAGATGGCACAGGCGTTCGAGATTCTCGTCTGAATTCTCTCAGTAACTAGGGTCACTTAAGAATTTAAGTGTTTGAGAGATTTCTTCATTATATTTTTCGAATTTCACTTAGTGAATTATTACATTCGATTATAATAATTGTGTGTTCATAAGTAATATTAGTCGAATGTAAAAAGTTATGAGAATTTAAGCATTGAATATATTTGTTAGGATTTTTGCCATTTTGCAAAACAATGTAATATTTTACAATTTTGAAAATAGTTTTTGACAATTGCCTGCAAAGTTTATTTTACCTAATTGAAATATTTTAATTATGAATTTTAAAATACCATTTAAAAAATTTTGTATTTTATTAAGACATGTGTAAACAATATGAAATAAAAAATAACACGAATCAACAAAATAATTTAACTTTTCGAAAACTAAATTGAATACACTCTTTTGTTTCGAATGGGGACATAGTTTCCTTTAGGATATAATATATATTTTCATATTCGTGTGTAAATCACTAGTAATCACTCTGACTATTTTAATTGAAAAGATCTACAAAATATTAAATGATCAAAATAAAATAAAATTCACGAAAATACTAAGTTGTGCTCGATGTTTATTATGATAGCAAAACTCTGTCTTGGTTAATTAGCAATACAAAATAATTTTGATGTAATAATTGTTTTAGAATTTTTAATGTTTAGAAACAGTAAAGAAAGGGTTTAAATAAAAAATGTTGTTTAATGTTGCTCATATAATAATGAATGTTGAGAATGGTGATATCCTGCTAGCAAAATATGTACTGATTTATAGAGAATAGTGTTTATTGCAATGATGTCATGGTGCACTCTTGTGACTTTTTATTCTAGTGAATACACAAAATCGGAATAAGTTCCTCTTTTCAGTGTTGTTGATGTGTTGTTTCTCTGAATGTCTTTCTGTGTTGAATGCATGATTGCATCTGTTGTCATTTTTGTGAAGGGAAACTTGATGCAAACTGTTGTGTTAAAATACACACATAAAGAAGAAGAAAAAGTTGAGAAGATGGTTCCAATAACTATGACTTACATGTGTGGCCTAGTAAAATAATAATATAATTAATAATAATTCAGTGAGATTATTATCATATAATTTTTCTGCTCCTGTGCATGAAGGAGCATGACAACTAAGTGTAAATTATTCATATTCTTAAGTGTATGACTTCTCCATGGGCTGATTTTCATCTGTGGCACATTTCCTTACAAAACTCTTTGATATTGTATGAAGCTCTTGCTTGGGCGTAAACCAAAACGTATTACTTCGGAAACTTTCTTACTTTCATTCCTCAGAGGAATGCATGATTGTAAATAAATGGTGTATGTGGGACCTTGATATACATGAATCTTGATATGATCTTTGAATCTCATGGTCTTTGGCGTGATCTCATTCATGGAAGGCAAAATATTGGAGGGTTGAGTTACCGAAACTATTTGAAGATAATTGACGCCTGGGCTAGGGGCGGTCACGTTCAGTCACCGTAGTGGCTTTCAAAAAAAATGTACCGGAATATCTCGTCTTTTAAAAACACATTAAGCGTAACATTCGTGGTGTGTAGATACTCCGCATTCCACTTAAACTACCGTGTGTATTGGCAGACTCTTTCCCATTGGAATTGATGGAAATTGGTTAGGTAACAGTGTAAGTAGAGTTCACTGTTCAAAAATGAATTCGTAAAAAAGTAAGTTAATGCTCATTTTCTCAATAAGAACCAGTTAGTATCTCAATGCCTTTGAGAATTTCAATCTCTACATGTCTGGAAGATGAGGGACGTGGAAAAAACAAAAAGATATTCTAGAAATAGAGATATCGTGTTTTCATTGTGCATACTTGACAATACCTAATATGCATTTTAGCTCGTTAGACTTAAAAGTAGGTAATAGTCTTAGTAGGTAGAGTCTACGAAGAGCAAGGTACGATTCGGGGAAAGAGACCGTCACTAGGTCATATAACTTTCATCACGTAAATTTAATTTAGGTGTTTGCGACTAGGAGTCGTAATATGTACTTACGTTAATGAATTAGTGCTCGTCATACATAGAACGTCGTTTTCGTAACTATTCTTAAGGTTTTGCGCTTTACAAGAACACAAAATATTATTTCATTTAATTACGTCAAGTCCATGATCTTCTCCCCAAACTCAATATCTAGATCCGATGTGGGAAACCATATTACGTGTATTTTGTTGTATGAATAACAACAAACGATGCTCAATTGGAATGGTGTTTATTATTTAACTTTGGGGTACACAGTATGAGCAGGAGACGAGCGTAGCATGTTTGTCACCGTGTGTTCAGTGTCCAGCGTCTGTCCGTCGAGCGGCCTGCAGTCAGACCGTCGCTGTAGTTTCTGGCGCGCTCGCAAGGTGGCGCCCTTTGTCTATCATACAACAATTTAAAATCGAAACGTCCTCGACAATCGCGAGGCGAAAAAAAAAAAAAAAAGAGTTGGAGAGTGCGCGCCGCCCACCGCAGCAGCGACTAATGCGTTTCCCCACACCTGAAGCGTTGCGACGATCGTCCTCCACGCACGCCCACGGGCGGAGCCGCGCCCGCGGGCGACATCGCCCCTCCCGCCCACTGCGACCTCGTCCCGCGCCGCGCCCGGACGCTTCCTTTTCGAGAGGGAGTCGTGCCACGACTGTGACGCAAGCGCTTTCGGGAAAGCGATGCGAGGGATAAATCCCTACGATACACGTTGATTGTCTTAATTCAGTCGACTGCAGACCGTAAGGGAAATACAGTAGAAGCCCGGTAATCCGAACTAATTGGGGGTGTGGTCTGTTCGGATTCGGAAATGTTCGGATTACCCGAAAAAATGTACAGTTCATGTACAAATGCATATATATGATTACCAGACAATGCAACGTAGCGTAGCGATCGCATCATCACATCATCACTCAGATTAAGTTCCTTACGGGCAAAACAAGATTACCGATTTTGCAAGTTTCTCTATTTAAAAACGAGTACTACATAAACATGTGATATACCCCGTAGTTACCAGTGCAATAAACCATTCATTTCGATAACTTGTGTTTCAATAATTATTGTTCAGTTCTTCTGTAATTATGAAGTCCTTTCTTTACATTACAAAATAATATTTTATTCATTTGGTTTATGTTTTCCCCAACCCGAATTTTGTTCCGATTATCCGAAATTTCGGATTTTCGAGGTTCTTTTGTCGTGAAAAATTTGTAATTAAGTATATTTTTACCAGATGACACGAAAGAGATTAGATGATAGAGTGGGTAGCATTATATTATTGTAACTGACAACGATTAACTTGTTAAGGGGCCTCTCATCTTAATTCGCCCAGAAGTTGAGGTATGACGACCTAATTGCTTTTATATTGTGGGTGCTTGGAATAATCATTATTACGTGGATATCACATTTCATGTAAAAGTAACGAAAACCTTCTTTTTCTTCTTCTTCGTCTTCTTCTTCTTCTTCTTCTTCTTCTTCTTCTTCTCCTCTCTCTCTCTCTCTCTCTCTCTCTCTCTCTCTCTCTCTCTCTCTCTCTCTCTCACACACACACACACACACACACACACACACACACACACACTAATACAATGTTCCGGCGGAAAAGGCACTTCCGAGGTTTGTGATAAGATGTTGATGACGTTGCTGTGGTTGACGCGGTTTTGGTTTGCAGAGAGGCTAAATTCAGCGTCGTGAGTTCTCACGGGAAGATTAAATCGTTAGTCATTTGCCCTAATTTTTATTGTGATAAAATGGCCTGTTAAATAGAAGCTTGTGAAGTGACGTCAAACGCCTTGCTTAATCATAGTATAAAATCGTGTTTTTTTAAAGGATGACGTGGAAAGTAATTTGTAAAGACTTTCTCGTCTTCCGTAATGGATATTCTTACTGCCGTATTTCAGAATCGGGCACCCCAGTATTTATTTTCCTTTTGATCATTCGATTTGTTTATTAACAGTGATTTTGTTTCTTTAATAAACTCTTACATTGTTTTAGAAACTTCGTTTTGTCTTTTGAAAGTCTATATTTGGATTTATAAAAGGAGGTGCTTATACATCGTTTATATAGAAATATTGTATCCGAGTTACGTTTTGTGTCGTAGGCATTGGAAGAAACTAGTATTCTGCCGTTTGACTCACCGTTTTCTTTAATAATTGGAATGATGATTCGTTGATATTTAATTGATACATTTGCTATTTGAATCCTAACTTTTTATTGAATTATTCTGAAGGGAACTCTTTAGGTGATTTTCGGTCAGAAGAGTCATTATGAAATGTCACAGCTGAAAGCGTTCTAAAATGAACCGTAAGAATTGTGTTCGTGTGGGTTTCTAGCATTTCTTCTGAAGACATATGTTATTCCTTCAGCGTTTCTACCCAATTCGAATCTTTGTTTCACGTTCTCCCAATTCAGTATTTCGAGATCATGATGGAATCGATGGGACACGAACTTGTGGACCTCCCGAAATTCGAAGCTTTTGATGCAGTCTCTCACTGTCGTATCGCTGTCAAAAAATCAAAATTCTGTTATTTTTTTGGCGGAAATGAGTTTTGTTATGTTTGAACTTTATTGTCAGATATAGACCATATTAAAACAGTTTTCAAATTAGCCATTTAGAAAACTAATGAAAAAATGTTATAATTCAAATTGAATTTTGACATAATATTTATTATACACTTGCAAACTTTCAAAATGCTCCCCTGTACCCTTTTTCTTAAAAGGCGGATAGAGCCTTGTATTGAAGCCGCGATATCCACCGCTCTCCGTCGAATGAATGAGCTCACGCGTGTATTCGGGAAGGGAAGTAATTAGCGATCGGCGCGTGGCCTTGCGGAGGTGACGGCAGCCTCGCTGTCCACGCGCGTCCCCTCCCCTCGGAGCCGATTCGTCATCTCAAGCTCCCACCCCCCACCCCACCCCCTGGCCCCGCCCAACGCCCGCGTGGAGGTGCGTCCGCACGCACAGAGGTTCTAATCGCGACCTACAAGTAGGTCGCGTTTGTCTAGGGAATGATTGATTGAAATCTACTTTTGTGAATGTGATTTGAGCATGATTAATCTATAGATATGTCTTGGCACTGGTAAGCAGACGCGGTTACCGGGTAGAAGCGCTTTCGCTTGTTGCTACTGTCTAGATCAGGTGGAATAGTGAATGTTATCTATATGATTGAAGGTGTAGTTTGCGAAATTTCAAATGCTTTGCTTTGATGTGGTAGTCATTTATAAAATAACACGTACAGAAAGCGTTGCAAATGAAGTGTGTGTATATGTCGTGATATAACATCAGGTTAGAGGTTTTTTTGGATCAGTAGAGAGAAGTGTACCTTTACACCTGTCCTTTCGCAAAGTTCAATTTTGGCCTGTCCTTTCCGTTTTTATTTAAAAAAATGTGCAAAGAAGGTGTTCTCTACAAACAGTTCAATGTCTTCATTTTTAAATCCAATGGTTTTTCAGCTGATTGGTATTTCGCTGTATTCCTAAATCGCATTTCGTCGGAATATGTTAAGTAAAGTGGTTTCGATCGCAGCTGCTGACCGCTGGCATTACGTTATCGCTATCACGACCCCAGTGCCTCAGGATAATTTTCTGCTTACGTATGCAAACATGCTTCGTCGGATTCTGATGCTGTTATCTGAGAATGTCGAACTTCCAAATTTACTCACACTTTGGGATGCCACACGAAATGAGACTGGTGTTTCGCAAGGTCAATTTTTGAGTAGCCCTTCTTTTGAAACTGAAAACGAGATGGGAATGTTTTGTTCTTCAAAACATTTCTTTGATGACACCATTTTTAAATCTGAAAAGTGTTGCGTGGACGTTTCGTATTTCTGAATCATATTTCGCCGGAAAGTGTCTGTTCGTGTGGATTGACGACAGCTGCAGCCGGCGAGACCGCCGGCGTTGCGTGCCTATCACAGCGCTCCTTATGAGGAGGGCGGAGGCCGTCAGCGGTCGGGCCTCGCTGCTTTGCGCGTCGCGTGCGGCATTTGTTTGCGTGGCGCCTCTGCCTCTTTCCACGGCGCGTCACCGTGGCGGTAGTGTCGCGGCGGCGTCCGTGGGCGGAGACTTCAACGCGTGACGTAGACGTGTTCCAGATAGCTCGAAAAGTATTGTCTTTTCGACTGAGGATCTGGGTTTAAAAATAGGCATTGTGCCGACGTGACGCTCCACAGTTGATCACGTGAATGTAGTACATTTATTCTTAGGACGATTTGCCTCAATAAAGTAAGACAAGGTGTTGATTTTAAGATGTTTAATTTCTCAGACAGATGGTATTATATTAAGACGCGGTCAAGTTGTAATGAATGCGTATCTAGTTTCATTTTGGTATGTGCCAATCACTGCGTTCAATGTTGCCGCGCATGAGATGCTATGAATTGTCTCTAAAATTACATACGAGGCAGCGTTTGGATTAAAACATTTCTCAATTAGAATACGAGAACAATAACATAAGAGAAAATACATAGCAAGTAAGATAGATCCCATTCTCTACGGTGAAAGTTGTGTTGCATTTCTCTTATTTGTCTAGTTCTATTTCCCTCCTTCAATTGGGGTCTGACATCCGCAGATCCGCTGACATATCGCC
>BOPP01000101.1:4371747-4392795 GCA_017312745.1 Gryllus bimaculatus
TCAACTGTAAATTAAGAATTAATATGTTAAATTGTTGAGATTAGGCATAGATAAAGGTTTTACCATAAATTTTAGTATTTAGCTATCCAAAATTTCGCGGTGGCGACTCGGCTTAAGTGCTAAAGCGTCGGTTACCCCGGTGGGTGGGATCGCCCATTGAGCGGCGCCGTGTGCAGGGAGGTGGGGGTGGGGGAGGGGGAATGAATCGATCGCCCCGTGGGGCTTCGCTAGCGCTGCTCTAATTGGCTCATCGGGGGCCGCGTCACCTGACTCTCTCTCCTCAACGCATCGCGTCCCTCGTGCAGTCTCGGTGTTTACGTTCCTGCTGGAGAGGAGTTGGAGTCTAAGAAGGGACCAGTTGGACATGTAGGGGAAGCAATTGAATGACACGTAGCACGATGGCATTGCGAAAGATAATCATGAAGTGAGCTAACGTAAACGAACCCGTTGACGCATTGTGTGTGTGGACATGACCCGCAGTTGGGTTCCTAGCAGTAGCTGTCAAAGCAGTCCCTTCTTATAGTTATCTTTCTATACCACCTCTCGCCAAAGTACACGAAGCTCAAGTACATTTACTGGTTAAATAGTGTTGCAAACAGTAAGGGTTAAAAAATTATCTCGGGATTAATATTACAAATCTTCAAAGCACACTGTTTATTTACTTTTTGTAAAAAAGCATTAATGTTTTCAGCCTCAAAATAAATAACTTGCGGTTAAATGTTGTGCTTAATACTAAATTTTTAAACTCTTATTTCAGTTTGAATGTATGTGATAACTGACTTTTTCTGAATTTACTACGAAACCGCATGCGTGGCATATCTGTCAATTCCGAGACATTCATATTCTTCTTTAGAGCAATTAAATTACTTATCATTCCCAGAAACGTTATAACTCTTTGATTAAGAACCTTATCTTTCGAAGAATCAGAAATATTCTTTAGGATAGTTTGCTGCATTTATTTTCAATGACTTTCGTGAAGGGATTATTAAACGATAAGTTAAGCTTCAAAGCATTGAGATATGATAACGCTTGCTTGGCTTAGATTGTGCATCATGTGCACCGAATGCAGTGTTGCTTTCAAGATAATGCTTCTTTTCTACCAGAGAAAGTAGTAGTGATTGATCGAGAAAAGGTGACACGTGTTGGTCTTACCCGTGATATCGTACGTTATCTCGTGTCTGCTTTGATGTTTCAGGGAGACGGTTTGCTGTCAGGGAGATAGTCCTTATATTCTTCAAACTGACATTACCACGAATGTGTCTGATTAACTGTTACTGTGAAGATGTGTGTTTTTTGCCAATACTTCGGTGATTTGTATGAGTAATTCTTGTAGCCACTGCTCTTACCTGAATGATTTCTCGTTTCCATCCCTTATCCGAGAATGCTTCTAAAGAAGCTTAAGAATTTCTCTGCCGAGGCAATGGAGTTTTAGCTATAGGACTCTGCGCGCCTTCTGAACAGTGTTTCCAATATTTTGGGTGTTTTACTGCGAGCGTCTTCAGGGCTAATGCCTTATTAGGTCGCATTGTTATCGCTGAAACATTCGCAACTCCGCGTAGAACGCGTCGTTTCACGAATAGCCTAAACTCCGAAGCTTTCCGCGTTTTCTGTTATACCGTTGCTCCACTGGGGGTAGGCGCGTCATCTGGTGACTAGTCTTTTTTTTCGGGTGGACGGCACCGGTGATACTTGGCAGGGGCGGCCAAAGAAGTATTTCAGACGGGGAAAATTTCTGGTGGCTCGATCTCTTTTCTTTAAAATAATTCAGTAAAATAAAAATTATTAGCTTGAAATTAAAAATTAAAAGTGTATTTATGATTAGAATATTCAGTGGTCGCGATGTTTTCAATACGTGGTGATTGTTTTGAATAGTGCGAGTTTGAGCTGTGCTCGAAGGCAGGTGGGTACGCCTTGACTGGAGAGAGTACCTGGCCATTACCAAGCTGTCCGTCAAGGGGGCGACGACTCCCGAAGGCGATCGGTCGTTGTTTTGAGTAAATTGAGTGAAGTTACAAATAAAGGAGCGCCTCCCTTCCGCTCGCCTCCCTGCCCGGAATCCGCCGCCGGTGCGAGGAGAGCGTGCGGGTGAAGCGCCGTCAGCTGTTACCGCGTGGGCCGCTACCCGCCCGAGGCCCCGACAGCAGCACCTGCTGCTCCGCCGTCCTGCGCGCCCGCCGCGTGGCCGCGCTGCTGTCGGCTCCCCGCGTGCCAGCCCCTCTCCGCGACGGCACCTGGAAAAGACGCGGCCGTTGTGACTGCTGTAGGGAGAACAAATCCTATAAACATTTGTCGAATACGCGCTGGACACCGTAAATACTCTTATGTCATCCGTGGACCTAGGCAAATGCTTAGAAAAGTTATCTTCTGATAAAAACACTTGAAATTATTATGAACGTATATCGAACGATATCAAGGAACCACATTTCCGAGCATTCAAGTTACTATTTCATCATTGACACCTAAAAATGTCTGTTTGTAATGATTGAAACCGTGGAGAGAGAACTCGATGGCACTACATAAAAACTCGAACTCCAGATTATATTTATATTAAATAGAAATGCCGGATTATGTTGGATGGTTTTGCATCAAAATAAGAGACAATGTGTACTCGGTTTGTTATTCCAAGTGACAACGATCACCACAGAAAGTTAAAATATAGATTGCTTGCATTTTCTGGTGTAATTTTATTCAAATATCAACCAATAAATACAGTGACAAGTTTCAGTATTAAAAGAACTGTGAACAATTGGTACATCACTGTAATAATGTTAATAACTGTTGGTATCTCCTTTCTGACATTTCACCTTCATTCTATTGGAACATTTTGCTATGATAGTTGGTAGAATGTGACTGTTAAACAAGTAATATTGTCTAGGTTTATTGATTTAATTTAATTCGTCAAAAAAAGTAAAATGTGTGACGTACGGGAGAGAACTATGAACAGAAATATTTGCTTGTGGAGTGACTTATTGGACGCACGAAGAGGCATTTTGAAATTATTTTATATCCTCTGTTCGGTTCTTAGTTTCATCTGCAAAATATCGCCGTTTTAATGTCTTCATAATTATTTAATTCATTTCTGCAAATTGAATTCCATATGCAGACATTGTAATGGGTGGTTACTATTTCCTCGATGCCCCCGAGGTGCTGCGTAGAAGGTCGTGTTTCCCTTTAGAAGCAGAATCGATCTGCGTGGTCACACAAAGGCTTCCGGATCGAATATCGACGTTCGTTGCGTGTCGGATGTGAACGCGTCACATGACTGCCTGCCCACCTCCAGAGCTGTAGAAGCGTTGTGCTTTTACTGTGAAATGGAACATTATGAAACTAAAGTTGCAAATAAGTTTAAATTATATCAGGAAGAATATTGATCATGATTGTGGAAATATTTATCAGTGTTGACGAATAAAAGAACGTGGAATTCTTCATGATCATAAAAAGTTACGTAATCTACGGCAACTCTAAATGCAGTCATATTTTTTCTTAAGTTTGAGATTGTGAATAATTAACTCAGGACTACATAACCTGGGCAAATAATTTGTGAGTTCATTCGATTCAGAGGGATTTTGACTTCAAATTTATGACTTGGCAAAGTTTTCTTTTCGTTTTAATACGTATTTGATGTAAAAGATCTGTTGCACGTTCGGTCATGTCATATGAAATCTAAACTGATTTAGTAGTATATCAAAGTATTATGTAAGAATGGTGTTTCGAGCGCTCGTCTCAATTTTTTTCAAGGAACGGACTAAGCTTTCTCACCAGGCTGCTCTCTTACGTAATAAAACTCCTCAGGGAGAGCTGTTGATGAGGTCAAGTGCCTCTTCGGAGGATGTCGACGTTTAAGATACCTGCTGTCAGAGCAACGCGGGTGTTCACCACGGAAATTTTGAAATCGCTTAGGAAGTTCGTTTCTGATCCAAGAATATGTAACTAGGATTTTATGTTAATTTTTCTCGTTTCTGACATTTCGCACTTGGAAATAAAGTTGACAGGCTCCACTTCCAGTTTAATTGTGTTCCAGAGAATACTTTCCTTGGAACACCTAGTGTGCTGTAATCCTACAGCTCATAAAATATATTTTGTCAGTCTATTCAGTGCTTGTCTGCATCGTGCCTTGCTGTAGTTTTCTTTTTTCTTTTCAACGGGAATTTATTCAGGTTATATCAGATTTAGTAAGTAAGTAAGTATGATTGTTAAAACATTTGAAATCTTATTAACTTCGGTAGAAAATATGTTTTCTGGAGAAGAATTCTTGAGAGAGGAATGAAATTTTGATATTAATTACTTCGAATTGTGGAATCACTTGTAAATTGGAAATAAATCGGATTTCGAATCCAAGCTGGTACACAAGCAATATAATTCTTCACTTACATACAACTATTACAACTTTTAAAATTACCTAGTTCTCCTTTGATCCTTGTATATATTTTTACATTCAAATTATTGTACCCCCCCCCTCCGGACACATTTTAACATTTCATTATTTATTTTGAACATCTGGTTCAGAATATGAATGGCTGACTTGGAAACCGTCAGGTCAAATTGGAACTGTTATCGGCCCAGTCGATTATAATGTCGAAGGTGATTTTCACAGAAGTATAGAAGCTCATCAGATTGAATATCATCTGATTTAATAATTATAAAACGGTTTGAGAATTGGGCAGTTCCTCGAAGTAGGTTTCGTTTGTTTAGGAAGTAATGGAAATTGGTACGAGTATATTCTCATTTACTTTGGGTAAAGGTTGTTTAGCAATGGAATTTGAGGGAAGTGGTCTTTAGAAATGGGATTTAAGGAAATAATTCGTTGGTTATAGTGTTTGTAAATATTCCTTAGGATTGAGATTTGAGAAAACCTCCACCGGTAATATCCGACAGATGAAAGCATTCGCTGCCATCTGAGCACCTTGCAGGCATGCGGTTCAAATGCACGCCTGCCCGCACGAGTGAGGCCTTTTGCAGAGAGAGGGACGGCGCCGGGAGGTCGTGTGCCCCTGCGTGGGCGGGCGCGGGGGCGTGATGTGCCGTCTAGGCCACCCGAGCTCTCACCGCGCAGCCGCCGCCGCCGCCGCCGCGTACCTGCAGGCTGACGTCATGGCCGTGACGTCACGGGCCCGGTTCGAGGTTCGCCTGGCTGCCTCCCGGCGCTCGTCCTTTTAAAGCCGCGACGGCGCGCGCCGGGCGGCTGCAGGAGGTGCAGGGTCGCAGGAATGCGGCGTCGGCGGGACTCGCTGGAGGCTGCAGGCTCTGAGGCGCGCACTGTATTGTCTTCCTCCTCGAGAATGCAAGGCGCAAACCTGCTTCGTTGGGCGTTGAGCCCCGAAGAATGTATCAGGAACTGTACGAAAATGAATTGCGTCCATTTAATGTATCAGGAACTGTATGAAAATGAATTATGTCCATTTAATGATAATTTTGCTGTCAGGAAATCGTAAGAAAGTTAAGGAAAATGTATTGTAATGTAGTTGTTGAGAAATGTCAAGTGTTTAAAAAAATCTAGTCCTAATTTTTTGGGGTGTTAAATCATATTTGAATAGTCACGTGAGTGGTGATCCGCATCACTCGTATTGGGAAAAGCTAACCGAAAGGAAATGCAAAGCCCCGCTTTTCTTTCCACAAAGTAGTGTCGTTGAATACGTCCATGTTTTCAACAGCTTTATGCCGTGAATGTATGTGAACGTTGCAAAGCACTGCCACGAAGAAATGCAATAAAAAAACCGTGGCATTTCTAAGTAAAAGCACGACTACACGACTTGTGTAATCATAGTAATGTCTGTCAATGAGGCGAATAATGCTGATTCACACATTCAACTGAATCAGAAATGTAGTTATTGAAAATGCATTTACTTATTTACTTATTTGTATTTTTTATATACTTATTCCTTGGCCGATGAGTCATGTTTTGGAAGAGGTGATGTGACTGTTTTGTCTCCACTATTGCTTCTGTTGCGTTACGAGGTTCTGTGAGTGTTGTAACACTGACTCGAGTGGGCACCCTGGTGGGTTGTGCGAGCGTGTGCGTGTGTGTGTGGGTGGGTGGGTGCGTGGGCGATGTTCGCCCGCAGCTCCTGCTTGAGCCTTGACCCGGCCGCTCACATGTCGTGCATGCAAGGTCCTCCGGATTGTATGCGCTTGGACGGTCACCGTCGACCAGTTTGACCGTCACGTCTTGCGAAAGGGTCGTGCGGAGTAGTAGTTTAAAAAAAGAAGGCTCGTGAATTCGGGACGATGAGATGAACGTCTAATATATCGTAAGTTAGCTGAGACTGGGTGACTGTTTTCTATCTGCTTTTCCTAGGTTTGGCCAAGTATTAATGTACCATCTTGTTCATACTACTGAAATATTCATTTTCATCACATTTTTCTCTAATGGAGTGATCCTATCTGGAAAATAGGGAAGCGATATCGACGTCAAAACATCGATGTTTCAGAACCTCAATGTTCAAAATTAAAACATCGTTGTATCGGCGCCTAAAAAATTGATGTGGTTTACTAATCTCGAATATTTATGTTTGCTAGATGGAAAATTTAATTTGGCATGAGCCGTGTTTATTGAATTCTGATTAAAACATAACCGACAAGAAAAACAAGAAACTTAACAAAATACCTGAAAAGCCTTATCGCTCAGGGTCAGGTCAAGTGATCAGCTCTCATTCAATTCACCTTAGTTAAATATGCGTGAAGAAGGATGAACTACCATTGGTATCATCAGTTATTATTTCACATTGTAACATATACAAAATTTTGATTTTAGAAAATATTCATTTACATACAAAGCATCGAAAACGTAAAAACTTCGAGCTCGTAACATCGAAATTAAAAAAAACATCGACTTTAATCTACCGATGTTTAAAGGTGATGTTTTAATAGAAACAGCTATGGTTTGAAAACATCGACTCGACTCCCTACTGGAATTCAAAGTGGTTGAGAACGCTAAAACCAGAGTCCTATTTCTCCCATACAACGTGGTGGAGACCATTATGGTGGCGCGCTCTGCTGCAGCACCTCCTTACAGAAACTAAAACACTAATTGCAGCCAACGATACTTAAAACGTGCGTGGCTGCTGCGTGAGTCGCGGGTCGCAAGCAGGCCCATAATATTACAAAAGCTTCCTTCAGAAGGTTCTTATAAGTATGAGTAATTGAACATATATAAGACACTTTTCGTATTTCTCACAAATTAATCAATCAATTTGTATGTGGGAAAGTTAGCGAGCCTAACCTGCAGCTGCCCCCGGCGACACTAGCGCCGCCTACAGTAGCACCCTCGAGCTTTGTGTCCGGTTTTGACGGAGAGTTGCTGGGCCCTGGTTTTGATGGAGAGTTTGCAGAGCCCAGGCGAGAACAATACTGGACCCGGCTGTAAAGAGCGAGCGTGTGCACTGGTCAGGCCACCGCGAGAGACGGAGGGCGGGCTGGGCGCCGCCGGTGGAGATTAGCGAGAGCGCGTGGGTGATGCATGGACGACCGTGACGTCACCGTCGGGGCCGCGGATGGCCATTGGCGGCCGCGAGGGGCGCAGGGCCGGTGACGTCATCGCCGTGGGGAAAGGCGGACTGCTGATTGTGACAAGTGCCGCGGCGGCCGCCGGTCAGCAGGAGGGCCGAGCTCCGTTCGGGGAGTGGCGTCATCCAGCCGGAGTTTATTGAATTCTGCCGTAATCAGGCGTAATCTTCCCATACGGTGTGACAAAGGGACGGACGTCGTGGCTGTGCAACTTTCTGGGTTGCTCCACTATTGGCGAGTTGTTGGCTGTGTGAGGCTTACTGGAAAGATAGGCTGCCCAAGTAAAGAGAGAGACAAGCGTGTGGATATCACCTAATTTTTAAAAAAATCTTTTCGTATTCTTCGAGTGTGATTATAATCTGTTAGATACATTAAATGTTCCATTTTGTCCCTCAATTTGTTCGATAAAATGAAATGTTGCAGCAAGAACAGTTGGTCAAAAAATGAAAAATATTTTCCACATCCAGCGAAGTATAATGTTGAACATTTTTACCGCCTTAAAGTTGTTTATTTCTTAAAATGAAGAGTTAATTCTACACATATATTTTAGAGGCCATGAAATAAAGAGTATAAATAGCTGCGCGGTCTTGGAGGGAGTCGGTGCAGAATAATTTCACTCTTTAATCCCTCATTTTATTGTTTTGTTCCTGTTCGCTGCACCACCGTTTCACCGCTGTGTTTCCCTCTTTTGTGTGTGCGACGTCCTTAGCACTCTTTAATCGTCATGCTTTGTGCTTCAACACCGAGAAATTGCTGAGGAAGTATGTTTTCTGTGTACTCTAAAACTAAGGTCGTAGTAATTATTTTTCGATCTCCCTTAGATGACCCTGGGGAACCGATGTAGATTTTGAGACGGGCGCCCCAACTATCGTGATTGAGGTACCTAGGCTCACGAGTCCTTTCATTTGTCCTCGCTAAATTATGTTGAACTTTCTCAGTTGTAGAACACACTACTAATACATTTGCTGGATATTATTAACCGCATTTCTCGGCTCGTGGCTGTCACGTTTCTGAATTGGAATCCTACCCAAAGACCCGATGATATGATATTCACACGTACGATGTACTTGCGTAGAATGTGAACATTAGAGCGATATTTTGCAGCTAGAATGCTAGATTTCTCAACAAGGTCTAGGTGAATGTGATGAATTAGATATCTACGTTCGGTTTTTTTTACTGAGGCTCTCATGCCTTCCCTGTCCCCTCCGATCACCACATTCTTTCCAACTCAATCTGGATCGCGGTATTACGTTATTATTTCCAATTCCTTCTTATCCATTTGAAGTAAGATATGCAATCATATGATTGGCATGAGGGAGGAATTCAAGAAAAAGGATTTGGAATCTAAATAAAAAAAAAGTCTGTAACCCTTGTGCATGTATTTATGTTGATGTATTATTTCTGCGGGTAGGTTTATAAAACCTGATGGAAGAATACTACAATTAACATATTACAGTTAGCAATATTGATACAATGTTATTTTCAAATATTTTAAGACAATAATAGTAATAAAAATAATATGATGACAATAATAACAATAACAGCATTAAATATGCATTTTGTGGCTGTCCTGCACAGATATTTTAACTAATAAATGCTCTTTTTAGTACAATACACTGCACTTCACTTCACTGCACTTGCACTTCACCTCTCTTTCTACTTCTCTATTGCACTACACTTCATAACATGTCACGACACTCCAATTCAACTACTACTTTAAATATAATTATATATTTAATAAAGCAATGCATTTAATAGTAATTATCAGAATCGTCAGCTACATCAGTAATAGTATGTCTCGGAGGCGTTTAGTCACCATAGGTGCCAGTGCTCGCGTTGTGTGTTTTCGTGGAGCGAGCTTGTTGCGCGCGTTCCGGCCGCTGAGCAGTGACGCGGTAGAGGGGGGGGGGTTAGCGCTTCCTGGAGCGGCTTTCGTGGGCGGTCGTTCCTCCAGCGCCAGCGCTGGACGCACTTCCCTTCCGTGCAAAGCGTCGCGTCGCGTCGCGTCGCCTGGACGCCCGCAAGGCCCCGTGTGCTCGAGGTTCGCTTCCTGCACGCTCCGCAAATATTGTTAGCCAGAATGGGCGCGTGGGTGGGCACTGTATTTCATTCTGGAGATGAGCGCTCTCTCCCTTTATCATTCCCTCTCTCCCTCCCTTTCTCATTCCCCTCTCTCTCTCTCTCTCTCTTTGTTTTTTTTTTCTTTTGTCATCTTGCTCTCTCCCTCTAATCTGCTGATTCTCTCCCTATAATCTTTGTCACCCTCTCTTTCACCTTTCTGTCTCGTCTTTTTTAACTTTTCCACCGATTTTCTCTCACTCTTTTTCTTTACCTCCTACCTAATCTCATTTCCCTCTCCTCTTTGTTTTCCCTTTCCTTTCCTTCAGATTATTTTCTTTCTATCCGTCATTCGTCCGGCGTTTTACTATGTTAGGATTTACCTTTCATTTCTTCTCGTATTGACTTTCTTTCTTGGGAAGTGAAAGACTAATTTTATAAATTGCAATCATTGTTCGTTGTGACTATGCGGTAACAACATTTGTTTTTCCTTAAATGGAGTCAGTAGCAGTACGTTACTATTAAGAAACCCATTATGCTACTGTTGAATACAGGACTCCGTATGAAACCTGTTTAAAGAAGGTGAAAACTAATGGCCAAATAATCCTGGTCTTACGTTTCTGTTTTGGTTGCATTCTCTCACTCACCCTCCTACTCTGCCTCGTCTGTGTGTTTATATTTTCTGAAAGATACTGAAGATCTGTAGAATGATTACTGTATTAAGCGGTCAGAAAGTTGAATTAACAAGTCAAGAAGTAGACAAAATTGACATGCTAACGCGTTTCATCTCCTCGTTGCATTTTCTAACTCACTCCCCCCAGTCTGCCTCCTCTGTTGTTATTTATCCTACGTCCACCCTTGCTCTGAGGACGGCACCAGGACGATGGCTGGTCGGCTGCGTGATTTCTCCGCGTCGCCCCACTGCGCCGCTGTCTCCGACCAGCTCCTGCCGGGCAGCTTCAGCCTCCTTCGCCGCTCGCTGGTCTGCGCGGAATCCGGCCGGCGACCGCCTGCGTGCCTGCCTGCGCGTCGCGCGTGCCGCGGCAAAAACTCGCGGCGCAGTCGAACCGGCCGAGGCTCCGTCGCCCAGAACCGCGAACGGCTCTCGGCTACCTCGTTGAACGGTCTCCATTCAGGAGGATTCCGAGAGCTCGCTTCGAAGCGGCGGCGGGCGGAGGCGGCGTCTCTGAGACGGAGGGAATGATGCAGATGTACCCTGTTAGCGTATTTTACGACTGGGTCTGTGTTGATAGTGGCAATCAGAAACGAATTCAACGCCGTTGGTGTCACCAGACATTTTGTAAACTGCTTTTCCTGGGGATAGGAGAAGGCGCACTTTAAAATTGAAGCCTGTAATGAGAGCTGCTGGTTGCAAATTGTGGATCTGGATTCCTGGCGTTTGTGGTTAAATAATGCGATACGATAATAACCAATTCTGCTTCTCTGAGCTACATTTTCATTGTGAATCTTCTGAAATTCATTGTTTTGTCTCAGATACAAAAAAGAATTATCATGTGTTAAAAATTGAAAGTCAGCTAAATTAGCTCATTGTGTGAAAATGGTTTAGAATGATTTCTAAAAGAATCTGGGAATTCATTCTATATAAACTCTCTTGGCAAGTAGTGAGATTCTGGCGACGGCATTGTTGTGCAGCTCGAGATTTGCGTCGAAATGTTCGAATGCAATGAAAGGGCGAGTGCTCGCTTTCCGCTGTGGTGGTAGTGTCGCTGCCAAACGCTGTGGGCGAGGGTCCGAGGGGCGAAGGGCAGCCGTTGAGCGCTCTGGGGCCAGAGCCTGGCGTTTTGCCGCAATCAGAAGCCGCGCGACTCGTCAAGGGGAATCCGAGCCTCCCAGCACGCGTCATGGAAGAGATACGCGGCCCCTGTTCCACCATTGGCAGGCCCACGGGCTTCTGGCGCCAGGGGCGGGCAAGGGGTGTGTTGATACCAGCGCCTCCGAAAGAAATTATGTCTAACACCAACACGCTTGGTGCATTCGTTGCATTCCTCTAGTCATGGTTAGCCATTACAGCAATTATTACCACTTCCTCACCATTTGCCTCTTCCATTATTTTTGAAAATCGTTCCCACATTTTCACTTTCCATCCGTGTCTTCTTTATTCCCTTCGTATCCCCGTTCCCTTCTCCCCTCGTCTCTTACATATACCTCGCGTCCACTCCCGTGTTATTTATTTTCCTTTCTTCTGTCCTTTATATATATCCTCTTTTCTCGTTACCTCCCCCCCTCTCTCTCCCTCCTTGCTCTGGATGCGCTTATTTTTATTTCTTCCAAACCACATATTTCTTCCTTTCTGTCTCCGTTTTTCCCCTTTTCCTACATTCCTCTCTCTCTGGCGTTCTAAGTCTCACGAACAGGGACGTGAGCAGTCCCCTTCTCCGTCTAGTTGCAGCACCAGACCTGTACTGGAAGCTTTCGCTCTCGCGAGCGCGCACCTGCTCCGCGAATGGGGGCGGGTTTGACATTGACTGATTTATGTCCAGGATGTCGGGCTATGTTTTTTCCCTTCTATTTTCGTGGTTTACTTTTGAGTATTGCGTTACATGCCTTCTTTTTTTCATTTACACAGTTACACTATACCCTACAAGTTGTTGGTTGTAGTCTCAGTTATTAATTATCTATGTTATGTACACTGATGTCTAGATATTGATCAAATATACCTAGAACAATGAATTAGATATGGTATACCGAAAGCAAAATATTTGCGTATTGTATATTTGTATCATTCAATTAACTGTTTTCTGATTTTGCAATTTATTTTTGAATTCAAATCCTTCTCCTGTCAAATAGCCAATCTCATTTTCTGTTTATCACAAACTCACGCACGCACAAATGTGGCGTAGTCATGTAATTTTTCTCGTGCATAGAGATTTAACCTATTCTATTCCTAACGTTTCTATTTTGCCATTTTCGTGCTGCGTTTGCGACGAAGTAGGCTTCTAGAAATGACGTGATCTCACCGGGGTAGCCCACTTCCCCGCACCGCTGTGCCCCGGCCGTCGGCCACTGCCTGCGGGCGGCGATCGGTCAGTTGCAATCAGGAGCTGTGTTGGCGACGGCGTGCGTGTGGCGAGCCCGACCAAGTGCTGTCGGGCCCCCGCGGGCGAGCCCCGAGGGGGCGGGGCGGGGCGGGCGCTTGCACAACGCAGCGGCTCCCGCTGGCGGTGGGCGAGTGCATAAAGGGCTCGTTAGGACCCGCGGCCCGCCGCAGCGGTGACATCACGACAATCATCTGCCAGTTGGCCGGATTAGTGGAGCAGGACGGGGAGGGGGAGGTCAGGGGGTCGCGAGAGAATGGGCGCGAATTTGAGATGTTTGTATCGGTTGTGTAATTTATTGTGTTGTGATACTTATTGAACGATATGCGGATGGCACGTGGTGTATTGGTTGGAGCCCCCACCTTACATCTTTGGGTACCGGCGTTCAAACCCAGGTCGATCCATGTGGGATTTGTGGTGGACAGTTTGCAGTTTTATTTTTTCCTTTTTTTTCTTTTTCGGCGTCTTGCCGTTCCTTTTGTTGTTCATTCCATTCCTGCATTATCATTCATTTAATACCAGCGTCACTCACACTCTAAAATACATCAGTCAAACCATCTCGAGTATGGCTGAAAATCGTTTGGAACTGAGGGTCATAACACACATAGTAAATATGAAAATAAGTGCAAATATTTAAATCATTCGATTGGTTGATCAATGAAGATCGATTCAGGAAGCCATATTTTAATGTAAGAGCAAGTATTTGCGTTGTTTTGAGATTACAAATGCCATGCATCTATAGCCTGTGTGTGTGTGGAAACTCTCAACTTAATAATTAACTTATTCATTTTTTCCAAAATACATTTTCCTCAAAGGGGAGCCGGGTATTGTGAAGAGCAAGAGTTTTGATATCTGATAAGTTGGTGAGACTGCGCTCCCAATAAATGGAGAAGGAGAAATCTGTTTTGTCTACTGAATATTAATGTAATTGTCATAAAATTATTAGAGGATTTTAATTTTCACGTGGGGTGCCCGTCTTCATCTTGTGCTCATTGGCACACCCTTGCACCCGACGTGAGGTCCGAGCCATTTGCCCCAACGGCCTACCAGGGGCACCTGCGGTGATGGACGTGGGGTTGTAATCTGGCACGCGGGGACGGCCTGCGTCGAATAGCAATGTCGATTCGCATGACCTTATGGAGATGTCTTCTCGGAATTTCTAGCCGATTGTCATTGCAGCAATAATTTATTTTTAAACATGACTTGTCTCGAGAATGAAGTAAATGATGGCGGAGGTGGACAATGATAGGTAATCAACTAAATGGCTGCGGAGAATATTAATGCTCGCTTTAGATTGAAATCTCGCCTCGTTATGGTTTTTATGGCGTATTGAAGCGGCAGGGCTTGATTGCGGAAAAAAATGAGCAGGGGAAGGGGAATAAAATGAAATATTAGGAAAAGATCAGAGAAGAAGGAATTTGCTTCTTGATTGGTTAGAATACTGATGGACATTGGTCTCAGGACACTTCATTGAATAGGTTGTAAAGCAAACTCAATTCGACCCAGGGCGCTTGTCGTAATCCGGTCTCGTGCTTCTGTTGAGATTCAGCCCAAATTTTGGCTTGACATTACATCTGCTTTCTGTAGGGTTCGAAGATCGTGGACAGAATAGTGCACTCTCCTTGACATTCAGGTACTAACTCTCAACCATGGTAAAAATTGCCTGTCATTCCCAAGAAACCTCAGCTATGTAGTGATGCTCTCCTATTCATTTTCTTATTAATTAAAAATCATTTCGAAAATCATGTCGTGAATATTAAGACCTATCGACCTCAGAGGTCACTTCGGGACTCGACGATTACATAAATTCGGCCCTATTGTTGGGACATTTCGGAAACTCATTTTGTATAGTAAACTGGTACTCGGATGTATCCGCCCCTTATTGTCATCTTGTCCTTCCTCGGCAAATACTAATTTGACGCCTCTCTATTGATGGGGAACTTTTATTGCCCCTAATCTTTGGGGAACATAACATGAACCGTGGCAACTTGATTGGATTGTCGATAATTAAATATCGTTTTTAAATAAAATACAATTTGAAAGTAATTGCAATTGCTCTTTGTCGCCCGAGAATGTCATGCCCAAAAGCTGCGTGTTCTAATTGCCATAGTACAAATAGCACCTCTCAATTTTAACCAGAAAAACCCGTCTGTTGCACCTCTTACGTGAGTATAAAATAAAACCTTTGGGCTCCGTAGTATGCATGCGGGCGTTCTACTGCCATGCTACTGCGAGAGCCCCTGCGTCGCCGCGCGGCCGAAGAGTCGCGGGTGGAGCCCCGCGGGGGACCGGCGCCGCGCCGCGCCGTCGATAAGCGTATGAGAGCGCGCGCGCCTTCCCACGCCCACGCGACAGCCCCTGCGGCCTCCCGCGCTTTGCCTCGCCTTCTGCGCTTTCCTCACGCGGAAGCCAACAACACCTGCCGCCGCCGCCGCCGCCGCCGCCACGATTGTCTGCGACACCGCCTCTGCCTCTGTTACTGTAACCACCGCCGCAGCCGAAACTGCCACCGGGAGAGATCGAGCAAGGCATCAACTGAGTCACTGCAGTTCCTCTGACTGGGAGGTCCTATGGTTACACTCCCGATGGTGACAGGATTTTCGACACTTGCTACACAGTTAGGTCGAATTCAGCCGCTGTCTCGAGGAAATGTTTAGCCGCTGTGATCGGTAGTTTACCGTGGTTTCTCCGATCAACACAAGGCGAATGCCGGAGCAGTGCCTTAACAAACGGGCACACCATCTTTCTTTCCTCTTCCTTGTCCTATCCTCACCCCTCACTAACGCACACTTGCATGCACTATACCACCACACCTGCACGGAGACCGGTCGGGAATTTAGAGCTTGTGACGTCCGGGGCGGTGCCCCCTATTAGGAGATACCTGGTTAAGAAAAACCCCGCCAGGTGATGGTTGGTCGGCGCCTGATCTCGCCATACAGCTACGGAAGATCACAGCCACCTTCTGAGTAATAACAAGCAATGCATGTACGCGACTAATGATTTTATTAGTTAATGTGACTGAAATCACTAACAATCGATCGATCAATCGAAAATCACACAAACACAACCGTCCCCATCGGCATAGTCGCGTCTACCGCCGGTGCCTTTGCTATTTCCCTCACCACTATCACAACCGCCACTGCCTCTAACACGAACGCCTTCAGCGCCGTCCCCGCACTCATCTCTGCCACCGCCTCCGATGTTACCGCCGCTGTTACGTGCGTCTCTGATGCTACCCATGTCGGCGCCCTCGTCACCGTCTCTTCTACCGCCTGTGCCTCTGCCACCTTTTACGTCACCACTACCCCTTCCGCCACTGCCGCCAATACAACCGCCCCCGGCGCCACCGCTGCACTCGTCACTGTCTCGGATAATTCCGCCGCTGTCGCTGTTACGTGCGTCTCCGATATTGCCAGTTTCCACGCCCTCGTCACCGCCTTTGTCTCTGACGTCTCCACCACCGCCACAGTTGCCACCATCGCCGACGTTGTCGCTGCCACCCGAGTCGTATGCCGGCTGCTGTGATTTCGTCTCATCTTACATCCCTACCTCTGTCTCTACAGACATATTTCTTCCGTAAACGCTACTTATTGTGAGACAATGGAATTGGCACACAGGAAAGGAAGGTTGTCATTTTTCCGTTTTTCTTTTTTCTCGTTAAGCCGACGATTAGATTTGATGGCTTTGGTATCGGGAAAGGCTCTTGCTCGGGATGTTAAACATTGTCTTAAGATTTCTTGGGCGCTTACGTTAGCACCTGTCTAATCCAGAATGTTCCGTTCATAAAATCATTCAATATGGTTGCCTTAACTGTTTCTAAAATTTAAGAATGTCATGAACAGCTTTCTATGGCTTTACTTTCATCACTTGGTAGCCAATATGAAAAGACAATGCAAACAATGGTCAAAACTGTGAGTTGTTCACACAATACTAGCAGCTCTAGAACGCTGCATTAATCAAACCTCAGGAAAGAACAACGTAGACGTAAAGGACATATGAAATGGGTAGTTATTTTGGTGTTGGACAAAGTCAATGGGAATTCGAGGAACCATTTTGAAGAGTGAATACTTAGAGCGAGCTTCGGTATGGCATATCCTTTCAAGGAGATTTCTCTTTTGAATCCTCTTCATGTGCCTTCAAGATTTTTGTTGCGGAGTCACTCGTAGATATTGACTTTGTACTGAATTGCCCGAACATTCGCTGGGAGGCTATTGCTTATTCGCTGAAACTATTGAGAAAGTTTTAGTACCTACATTACTTTAGCCGTGTAATTTCTTTGGCTAAATTAAGAAAACTAAAGCGAAGGAGAAGGCGCATGTGACTTATGACGTGCCAATTTGCCATCCTGCGCTGGGATGAGAGAACAATGGTACCGAAGTGTAATTACTCACTAGTTTTGCCCTCGTGTCATTGTATTCTTTAGAGGTGGTTAATTTGCTCGTAAAGACATACAACCGTAAGTTTCATTGAAGGTACTACGAATTAGCTGAAAGTCCTCTCGGATAAGTAATTTATGAATTTATGAAGTACGCTACGTTATAACTTCGGGATTCAAATCTCTAGGGACGTGTATAGCACCATCGTGCGAAGAAGAGTTGACATTACAATAATGAGTGAGAAAACGTTTTGCATTTGAATGCGGCTGAAGAGATTTCGAGTGAATAGCATTCCGAGGAAAGGAGGATAGCGCACATCCCCTCTGTTCGTTCCCAGCGGGGCCACCCTGCGAAGCACTGACTGGCAACCCTGCTTTCCCGGCGAAACAAAAGAATGCGTCCGGCCGGAGCCAGGGCGGACTGCCAGCAGACCTCGACACTGTGCATCAGAGTTCTTTGAATGGGATTATTCTCTTTGTGCAAGGCAATTAGGTGCAGCAGTTTACTTACGTAAAAGAATACAATGTGCATTGTGCTCTGGACAAGATCGTTTGAACTGTGATAATTTGACGTTGAATTAAAAATAAGCGTTTGGAAAGTATCTCTGTTGAATCTCGTAATATAGCGCCCTAGCCTTGGTGTATGATTTTGTTGTAAAGAAACTGTTTCTCTGTGAAGTAGCTAATTATCTCATTCAAAGATTTTCTCAACTGGAATGAGTAAACTGCTGTCTTCCCCGTTATTAGTTCTACAACGCCGAATACACAAAGTTACTGGACCGAGAGAACGTTTTTCTTCCCTAGATGGAATGCTACAGTACTGCTGTATCTCCAGCCCATGTATCCAACAGCATTCTTCCACATTGAAACAAATGTGTTCTTCTTCTTTCTGTGTCGTTCATGGGGCTAAGTTCACTTTTGTAATACTTTCAACATTAATTATATATTGAATTCGAAAGGAAAAAATTTCTTTGGGGAACTGATAAGTAAAATCTTTAATCTCGTCCACTTACCGCTGAAAAGGTGAGTATGTATTTCAGCGGATGTTCTGTGCAATAATTTTTGGTATTCATTTTACCGATAATTATCGTTATGCAAAGAGTAAATTCGCGACTCAATGAATTTAACATTTACGTTGTAGTTGGATTTTTTTTTTTCATAAGGAATTTTAATTTCGGTTTTATAGCAGCACACTGCGCGTTGCTGATAGAAACAATCAGCCCGTGAGCTCCAGCCATTTTCTGTGGCGCTGTCATTATGCACAACTATCCTATTTCTCTCTACCTACCGCTTTCTGTCTCTTTCCTCCCTTCCTCTCTGTTCTCCATCTCTCCCCCCCTCTCCTTGCTCTCTTTCTCTCTTTTTCTCTCTCCTTGCTCTCTTTCCCTCTCTCTCTTTCTCGCTCTCTTTCCCTCTACCATTTTTGAACCTGAGCCCATGCACAAGCTACAACGTAACGACTGCTATATCGGAAAACAACATTTCGTCGGAATTTTGCATGAATCGTGTTAAATTCACGTCATCGATCGCGATAAACAAATTTGTTCCCAACTCTGCTGGGAAATTGTGCTGCGAACTATATTCCCATGAGGTAATATCAATGGTGGAAGAGAGAATGGCAAGTGTTGTATTGTGGTATAAATATCGTTGGTAGTCAGCTGTAGTCGAACAAATGAGGATGCGTCATTATTGGAACTGAGCTTTAGCAGCACACTGTGCCGACACAGTTCGCGGCTCAATTTGCATCATAATACGTAGTCGAAACAACGAAAACTCGAGCGAAGCGCATTTAACATTTCAAACAGTAGTGGCTTCCAACACATACCACATCGTCTCACCTGCTCAAAATCTCCCTATCGTGATCGGAAACATTGAGTTCTCGTCGCCCATCCACTCCCGCAGGTTTCCTTCTCCGGGCGACTCGGGGCCCCAGCCACTGGAAAACGCTGCGTGCCAGTCTTCTCGCATGCAAATGTCGCAGCGCTTTCCGCTCTTTAGAGCGTTAAACGACCCCCACCCCCACCCCCACCCGCACACCCGCGTGTGCGCCGAGATGGCGCGCGCAGAGCCGTAGCCGACCACTCCGCCACGGTCTTAGACGGTAGCTCGGGAGTGTGAGCGTTGGAAGTAGAGTCGATAGAATGTTTTATTCTATTCGGTATTTGTCATCGGTGCCAACTACTACGAAGAACCTTCAATAATCTGATATTAAGTCGACTGGTGGGTAGTGGTCTGATTGTTTTCTTTCATTCTAGGAACCCAGTTTCAATTCCCGATGTATCCTATTGCGATTTGTGGTAGATAGAGCGGGTTCGCTGCTGGTTTTCTCGGGGTTCTCCGACTCGTTTTCACTCTCCTTTGACTAATACTCCATTCACTTCATAACATCCTAATAACCAGTCCATCAAAAACATTTTTATTCATTTGAGATACAGCTATGAAAGCTTTAAGACGTAGTATAATAAACCAGATAAATTCATCATAAATTCTTCAATTCAAATTGAAGTACCAAAATAAAGATAACCCTGACTATCTGGACTTCTATTGCATTATCCATTTGTTAAAGTATCGAATCAAAGCGTTAAATATGATGGTATAAGCTCCAGCCAACCGACTGCCATGAAGTACCATGCCAGTACGTACCATGAAGAAAAGAAATGGTACGTTGTATTTCGCTTAGAATTGTTGGGCATTGTGGTGAACTTGTGTTCATATGGTTGTTCATTGGGTTGTATTCGCGTTGAGTACTTTTCGGTTGCGTATGTTGTTTTATTAAAAGCGTTTTATTTATTTCTCTGTAGACGTACATTAACAATTAAAACTGATTTTTATTGTTTATTTTTTTTAATCTGGCCCTAAATGTTACTTACGTATCTAAAGAATGATGATTCACTGTCTCCTCGGATGATTTGTATCAGGTGATGTCATACTCCGCAGTTCTTTTAATATTCTCTGAAATATTTGATAAACTGGTGAAACAATAACACGAGTCATTTAATTTTTTAATTCTCTTTTGTGACTCATCATTCAAACATTTGGAATTTCGAATTGCTGCGGCTCTGTGCTCCAAAGAAAGTTCTGTGAAATACTAGTAGAAATTTGAGACTTTTTCATTGTAACATGCGTCTTAAGCTAAGAGTGACTAACAGGTTTATACCATGTTCAAACAAGAGTTTCGTTTACAGTGAAACCTCACTAGTGTTCAAACTATTTGTGCCTCTGTCTTCTAACCTATTCTTCGCGTTCATTAATATATGTATTATTCATACATCATTTATATTTATTTCATATCGAAGAATCTTATCCGGTTTGAGTCCAAAGAAACATATCCTCGATTTCGTGCGTTTGCCATTTTTCCTTCTTAACGGATTTCTTTCTATATCTTCATATCAATATCGTTTTTGAATTCTTGTGAGAGAAGACAACATTAAAATTAGTATAGTGAAAATTTATATTCCCTGACGAAAACATTCATAGTTGGCATTCCAGAAAAAAATAGGGTTAGCGTTAAAACGGTGATAAGCTTTTGAGAAAAGTTAGCAGTAGCTTATATTAGCTTTCTCAAAAATTAAAGATTAGCTTTCGAGAAATTTAAGATAGCTTTTCAGAAAATCTGAAATAAGCTTTCGAGAAAATGTAAGATTAGCTTTCAAGAAAATTTAAGATTAGCTTTCAAGAAAATTTAAGATTAGCTTTCGAGAAAATTTAAGATTAGCTTTCGAGAAAATTTAAGATTAGCTTTCGAGAAAATTTAAGATTAGCTTTTGAGAAAATGTAAGATTAGCTTTCGAGAAAATTTGAGGTTAGCTGTCGAGAAAATGTAGGATTCGGATTCGAAGGAATTTTGGATTGATATTTGCACGACCTCCCTCCGTAGGCGTATGCACTTGGAAGCGCATCCTTGTTCGCCGGGTGCGGGTTCTACTTCACCTTTGGCGAGGCGCCTCTCGTGAATGGCCGCACCTGCTTAGGCGCGACTCGTCCCCGCCGGCTGGGCGGCCGATGTGTTCCCGAACGAGGAGTAGCAGCGCGCGGCGGTGGGGGCGGGCGAGGGGG
>BOPP01000101.1:4392820-4422806 GCA_017312745.1 Gryllus bimaculatus
AAGCTTACAACGTAACGACTGCTATATCCGCGAAAACACATTTCGTCGGAATGTTTGCATGAATCGTGTTAAATTTCACGTCATCGATCGCGAATAAACAAATCTTGTTCCCAACTCTGCTGGGAAATTGTGCTGCCCGAACTATTATTCCATCGAGGTAATATCAATGGTGGAAGACAGAGAATGGCACGTGTTTGTATTGTGTATAAATTATTCGTTGGTAGTCAGCTGTACGCGAACGAGAGAATGAGGAGTCGCTATTATTGCGAAGTGCAGCTTTAGCAGTACAGTGCCACGTACAGTGTCGCGCGCCTACAATTTGCATCATAATACAGTTAGTCGAAACAAACGAGAGGAAACTCGAAGCGAAGGCATAACCATTATCTAAACGAGTAGTGGCTTCCAACCACTATGACAGTCTGAACGCTCGGTCACTCACCTGCTCAAATCTCCCTAATCGTGATCGTCGAAACATCTTGAGTTTCTCGTCGCCCATATCTCGACGGCTGCCGCAGGTTTACGCTATCTCGTCAGGGGCATCGGTGCGGCGGCAGAGCCACGCAAGCAACACCTTGCGACGGATGGTGCCAGTCTTCGCGGCAGCAAGACAGTCGTCGCAGTCTTTCCGCTCTTTAGAGTTTAAACGACCCCGCTACCCGGAACCGCCCACGCAGTCATCCATGCGGCGTGAGACCGTGCCGCATAGCCGACCCGGGGACAGAGCATGGCGCGCGGCAGAGCCGTAGCCGACCACTCCGCACGCGTTCGTTAGACGTAGCTCGGGAGTTATGGCGTTGGTCAAGTAAGCTCGATAGAACTGTTATTATTCTATTCGGTATTTCTGTCATCCGGCGTGCCTGAACTACTAGAGAAGAACCTTCAATATATTCTGATATTAAGTTTTCGAAACAATGCGGTGGGTAGTGGTCTTAAGTAGTTTGTTCGTTTCTCACTTCATAGGAATTGACCAGTTTCAACTCCGATGTATCCTATCGTGGCGGAGTGTGGGTAGATCAGAGCGGGTTCGCTGCTGGGTCTTTTCTCGGGGTTCTCCGGGACTCGTTTGCATCTCTTCCTGGACTAAGTACCCAGTTCACTTTAAAATCCTAATAACGCGTCCCATCAAAAACTTTTTATTCATTTGAGATTACGAAAGGCTATGGAAAGCTTAAGACGTAGTATAAATAACCAGTAAATTCATCAAAATTCTTCAATTACAAATTGTTAAGTACCAAATAAGATAACCCTGTATCTGGACTTCTTGATTGCATTATCCATTTGGGGTTAACAGGTATCGGATCAAAGCTAAATATGATTGGTATAACGAGCTCGCAGCAACCGGACTGCCATGAAGTACCATGCCAGTACGTACATGAAGAAAAGAAATGCGTCACTTGTATTCGCTTAGAATTGTTGGGCATTGTGGTGAACTTGTGGTTCATATGGTTGTTCATTGGGTTGTATTCGCGTTTGAGATACATTTTCGGTTGCGTATTGTTGTTTATTATAAAAGCGTTGTTAATTTATTTCTCTGTAAGAACGCTGTACATTAACAATTAAAACTGGATTTTCTTTGTTTATTTTTTTTAATCTGCCTAAACTGTCTATACTTACGTTAATCTAAAGAATGATGAGTTCCATGTTCCATCGCGATGATTTGTATGCAGTGATGTCATACTTCCGCCATTCTTTAATAACTTCTCTGAAATTATTTGATAACTTGGTGCAACAAATAACCAGAGTCATTTAATTTGTTTAATTCTCTTTGCTGACTCATCATATTCATAACATTGGATTCGAATTGCTGCGGCTCTGTGCTCCAAAGAAGAGTTCTGTGAATACTAGTAGAAATTTGAGACTTTTCTTATTGTAAATGCGTCTTAAGCTAAGAGTTGACTAACAGGTTTTAACCATGTTCAAAACAAGATTCGTTTACAGTGAAACCTATCTGTGTTTCACAAAATATTTGGCCTCTGTCTTCTAAACCTATTCTTTCGCTGTTCATTTAATATATGTATTTATTCCATACAATCCATTTATATTTATCTTCCTATAATCGAAGTATCTTATCCGGTTTGAGTCCAAAAGAAACATATCCCTCGTTTCGTGGCGTTTGCCCATTTTCTCTTCTTAACGGATTTCTTTCTATCATCTTCATATCAATATCGTTTTTGATATTCTTGTAGAGAAGAAACATTAAATTAGTTAGTAGTAAATTTATATTGCCCTGACCGAAAAATCATTCAAGTTGGCCATTCCAGCAAAAAATAGGAGTTAGCGTTAAAAACGGTGATAGTTTTGAGAACATAAGTTCAGCAGTAGCTATATATTAGCTTTTCTCAAAATTAAAGACTTAGCTTTCGAGAAATTCTAAGATATGCTTTTCATGAAAATCTGAAAAAGCTTTCGCGAAAATTGTAAGTCAGTTAAGCTTTCATAGAAAATTTAAGATTGACGCTTTCAAGAAAATTTTAAGGATTAGCTTTTCGAGAAAATTAAGGATTAGCTTTCGGGGAACAGAAATAAGGTTTCAGAAATTAAGATTAGCTTCGGGAAAATTTAAGATTAGCTTTCGGAGAAAATTTAAGATTAAGCTTTCGAGAAATTTAAGATAGCTTTCGAGAAATTTAAGATTAGCTTTCGAGAAAATAGTTCCAGTACGATTTAGCTTTTGAGGAAAATGCAAGATTCAGCTTCGAGAAAATTTGAGGTTAGCTGTCGGAGAAAATGTTAGGATTCGTGACTTCGTAAGGAATTTTGGAATTGATATTTGCACGCTCCCTCCGCTAGTGGCGTATGCACTTGGCAACGCATCCTTGTTCGCCGGTTGGCGGCGTTTACTTCACTTTGCGAGGCGCCTCGCGTTGAATGGCCGGCACTGCTTAGGCGGCGACTCGTCCCGCGGCTGGCGGGCCGATGTGTTCCGAACGAGGATAGCGAGCGCGGCGGGTTGGGGGCGGCGAGGGGGCGGCGCGCGGGGGCGGGGTCGCCAGCCGGTGCGGCCGCCCCCGCAGGGCCGCGCCGCGCCGCGCCGCGCGCGCGCGCCGCTCCGCTTCGCCGCAGTAGCGTGGGGTCGCTGCCGCCGCTTGACGCTGCCGTAGCGAAGCCCGCCGGAGATGGATCCGCGTATCGTCCCCCGCGCCCTTGACGGACCTCTGACGGACCCCCGCCCGCTCGTGCAGCGTTCGCCCCGCATTCGAGGAAATTGCCCCCTCTTTGTTGCTAAAACCCGGATCCTTTGGCTGTGGTTGACATCAGGTGTGGACGTCTTTTTTGCGGGAGTGAATCGGCATGAGAACGTCTAGGTGCGGGTTGTGGTGACAGCACGTCCGAAGAGTAGTCCCAGCTGCGTGATTTAGTGGTCGGACGATGGAATACCCGAGATAAAAGGTGCAGTGGATGTGTGTATGGAAATTGTGAATCGGATAGAGCCGCGTAAACGCCTTCGACTGAAGCGTTGGCCAACAACAGCTGATCGCCGGGGAAGAACTAGTCGTTAAGGCGGCCGACTCTTGGAAAAGAGGGGAGTGCGGAGGAGGGCAAGTGACGCCAGAGTAGGGTTGGAGCGCGCCCGCGGGTGACCGCTGCTTCCGGCCACGACGGAGCGGCGCGGCTGTTCGAGTATGCGCCAGCCGCTGGTGACGCCCCGCCGGGCGGCCCCGGCGCGCCGGTCGCCTCCATGTACCGCTTTCGTCAGAGCCACACCAGCAGCGAGCGCGCACGGAGGGGCCGCGCGGACGCGGCGGGCGGCGGCTTGTTGTTGCTGGGGGCGCGCGAGGCGGCGACCGCGACGACGTGGCCCCGCGCCCCGCCGGGCTTCGGCCGAGACCTGACGGCCGTGTACCGCAGCGCCGCTTCACCACCGAGGTGCTGGGCTCGGGCTGGAGGAGACGCGGCGCGCGGCGGGCCCGGCCGCGCACCCGCCACGTGAGGACGCCGCGTGCGCGCAAGACGACGGACGCTGACGCGCGCCCGAGGAGCGCGCGCCGCGCGCAGCCTGGTGCAGCGCGGCGCGCGCACGCCCTGGCCGCGCCGTGCGACGAGGCCGCACACGCCCTGCCAAACTGCGCGCGCGCATCGCCGCCCACGCCGCGCGCGTGCAGGTACGGCGGCCGGGGACACCTCCCACGGAAGGCGCGCGCTTTTACTAAACGCACCCCCGCAAGGTTTCGAGAACACGACGTACCTCTGTTAAATCGTTCACATTTAAAAACTAGCGCCCCTTTAACAGTAGATTGGACGCTTAGGAGGGCCATTCCCCCACTTTCTGATGACCAAGTTGTGGGGTCAGTTCTCGTAGCGCACCGTCGCGTGTGAGGAGCAATCATGCTTTCTATTGTGCCATCCCCTGAACCTCCACACCTAGCTCGAGGGTCACACGTGTTTAGTAGTCGCGTCAGGAAAGTTCTTGCCTGGACGCATTACGGGTAATGGTGTAGATAATCTGTCAAACTAGGGCTTGGTCCGCCTAAAGTTTCTGCAGGGAATCTGAGGCGGAGCGGCGGAATTAATGGCAGTAGCACCAAATCTAGGGCGGCTGTGGTCTCAAATGTGGCCCTTACGTTACTCCAGCAATGAACTGCTCTGCTCGTCGGTTTACTGTAACAACAAGCGTCTGACACGTTCTTGCGTTCGGTGTTATTTTTCGTTGAGTGTAAACATTGTTTAATTTTATCTCGGGTGTGTTTCCTTGTGCTAAATAAGGTTTTGTGACGTATGGAACGTCGTTAGACGCTGCAGTTGCGTTGTGTGTAGCTTTCCTTCAGCGCTTTGATCTTCTTTTCTGAAATTGTCGGCAATACTGATTCTGGAACTTCAACCAGATTGTGTTTTTGCGTACATTATCATTATAATCGTGTTTTTTATTGTGATCGTGACTTTTTATTGTGGAAATGCTGATATATTGCTGACCTCTTGTACTGAAAGAATGGTTGACTAATATATTGCAGTCATTTTTCTTCTTATCATGCCTCTTGCTCTTGTTTATTTCTCCACAGACATGAGTGTCATTTGAAAAAAAACGTATAAAACGCTGTCTGTTTGCGAGCAAATCGAGAAATGCGACGATCCATATACGAGGTATTGAGGTTATGTTTCGAGTGAACCGTTCTCCTTTTAAGGTCTGTTCGAATTGCCAGGCCATGCTTCAGAATTATTATTGGTTAAAGAATTATCCTTGCGGGCGTGTAAACATTTGCAGTGAAATCTTCGCATCATTTGTGTATATACACACCTGAGTAGATAGGGATATGGGAAGTAAACAAGAATTTTTGAGGTTATGTTTCATTCCCTTCCATTTCCTTTTAGCTTTCTAACTTCACAGTTACAACGAATGAATGTCGTGACGTACATTGTCGTGTACGTAGGTGTTCATCTGATGATGGGTTTTCAAATTTGTTCCAACCTACGATTTGTGTGTAATCGGTCATCAAAATTTGATTTTACAGTAATCAAACGCATGTGATCGATCATTATGCGCATTCTTTGTAAGGTTTCGGGGGTAAGGTAGTGTCATGTTTCTTTGTCATGCCTAGCTCTCCTAAACCGGCTGCTTGTGCCATGTCATTATGGCAACGATGAGAAAAGAGCGATTTCAGCTTGTTCACACGTTCTGTTTCTAATGGAATGCGGCCCTGTGTACATCGCGGTGCGAGTTTGGTGTAACGGTGTTGGAAATTTCCCGTCGCTCACGTACGTAGGTGTCGCCGTGTGTATCGCTGATGTTGAGCCGGCCGGCGAGGATGTGTGGCGGTATGTCAGGGGTAGGCAAAGAGTTAGTTGTGAAGAATCAAACAGAAAATTCTAAAATTTCTGGCGGCCAGGGAAGACATCAAGGAAATGTTTGCCCAAAGGCCAATAAAATAATTATAGATAGTATTTCTTTACAAATTTATTAAATTACCTACTGTGTATATTCATTCACGTTAGAGAACTGAAATTCACTGTGAGAGGAAATCAATATAGATTGTGAGAATGAGAAACTAGAGTTGTCCACGTGTCTTTCTAAAATATATATATTCAGATGTCAGTGGTGTCTTCGATATTTCACGAAAATGCAAAATGCGAAAGTTGGATTTAGTATCGGGCTCGCTTTTGAAGCTCCGTGGATTGGATGGACCTCGGTGCCAGTCATTCTGTGGTGGATTTTCGACACCAGCTAAGTAGTTCAGTCGAAGCCGACGTCTACCCAAATGGGAAATCTATAGGCCGACAGCTTGATCAATACTGTGTGACATCGAGGCAATTTATTAAATCACTTGCCACGGACCGCACGTAATCCTTGCTTCCTTTACGTTAGACCAGACTTTCGTTCTGGGCCTCAGTCGAAGGCCTGACCCCTCGTCATCTGACCCTTGGTCCAGAAGGTCTCGTGCTAGTACAGCAAGTACGGGAAGAGGCGATAACTACCATACACGCACGATGCAATCCAGACTTGTCTTCGGGCGGAGCTAAAAGAGCGATTGGCTACATTTGGCCCACACAGTTGCAGCCCCCCTCCCCTCCACCCACCCACGTGGTTGTTGAAGGGGGCACTCCCCACCCTCATTCTTGAAGCCAGGCAGCAGCGTACCCCTACCTCATTTGACTCCTGATCTTAAAACTCTGGATCAATCGAACTGGAAGTGACAACAGCTGGAAGATAGAACCTTCTATGCTTGCCTCGCGAGCCGAACGATAACAGGCGACCGGCCACATTTGGCCCCGGTGGAAGTTGGCCGCCCCTGCCGCATGCACGCGCTCACCGCTGCGCAGCTGTCCGTGACCCGCCGGATGTCCGGGCGTCTGCGGCCTTCGATGCATCACCCCCCCCCTCTCCGCGCGCCTCCAGCCCCACTATACGCCCGTAATGGGGAAACCTTCAGCGGACAGGTCGGGTTGATACGTTTTTATTCTGATGGTTAATATTAGATTTGTGGGTGTAGGTCATGTTAGTTTGTGGGAGTACGTATGTTAGCAATCAATGATGTGTATGGTATGAGACTCTACAACTCTGTCTGTGCTCTTCTTTAATACGTGGTTGTTAAAGGGGAAATTCCTGTTATACTATATTTTAAATTTTTCAGTACTGAAGGTGGTGTTGTGGTACGTGTGCTGGTGTCCTTGTCAGATAAATGAAATTCTATAGTACCCATTATTTCATATTGCAACCAGTAAAAATTAGTACAATGTTCACCGTTCAGTCACGTCAATCATAAGATGGTATAAATTATCTAGTCTGACTTCTTATTTTAATTTTTGTGAAGTGGTGTTCTACTTAGAATTATTGCAGTGGTAGCAATAGGCTGAAGTCGCTTAAATATCCTTTTGTCATGTTTAGCGTAATGTTAACTTTTCGAGCTTCTAACTGTGCCCAGACCATGTAGATCAGTGATACTTCGTGGATCTTTTTAAGTATTTGTTTTTCTTAAGAGTTCCTTTTTCGCTTGTGTATTGTAGATACTTCTGCGAGGCAAGAACAAAAACACTATCTTGAAATAATGGCGCCAAGTGCAAAAACTGTTTCCGTGACTTTCTCCTGTCGGTTTTATTTTGAATTGGCTTTTGCTCGTCCTGTGGAAACTACATTTTATGTTGTGGCGTCCACGTTAGGCAATTGAAATCTTGAGGCGAAATACGATATCGTACTGAGCCAGATTAGCAAACGAGTCTGATAAATTAAGCTGATCATCGCTTGAGTAATCTCTTGCAGGAAAGATTCGGTCGTAAAGTCGGTCTGCAAGAAGGCGGTGAGTGATTCATTGAGCGTGAGACCCGGTTTGTTCACATTTTAATTTTGGTTCATGTGCGATAGAATCGCCGGATGAATATAAACAAAGAGATTGTTTCCACCGTTTTTCGCTTGGAGTTTCTCACATAACATTTGCGTTGAGAATGGAGTCAACATGTGCTCATGATTCTTTTTCACTTTCAGTGCAATTTAATATACCTTGAGGATGGATTTACTCACAGTAAATCATATTATCACAACGGAAGCGTGACTTTCGTAATAGAAACCATATTTAGTCGGAGATACAAGTACGTTAGGAAATCCAGTAAGCTCCCTTTTCTGTGAAGTTTCTTTATGAATATGTTCAGAAATAATATGTTATCGGTTACTTTAGGCTTGACATCATTTCTCTGAATCCTTTAATAAAGCAGAAAAGGACTAATTAAATCAGAATTGAGGACAAAAATCTTTAATAAATGAGTAAGATCTACTCAATTCTATATGTGAGCTGTTGGATGCACCCTGTGCAGCACTGCTTGTCAGTCTCGCCACGTAAAATAAGGCAAATTCAATTCAATTCACTGCCAGAATCAGAGCAAACTTCGATAATAACAATACCCAATCGTACATATGAACTGTTGGATGCACCTTGTGGAACACCTGGCATTTTGTGTCGGGCCTCCCGCGTCCAGGTTCGCGACATCAGCTGGCTCTTCGCTGATAAGACATGGCATCCCCCACCGGCGCGTAAATAGCGTTGCATCACAGCTGTTACGTAGCCGCGCGAGCGCGCTGGCTTCTTAGGCTGAAGTTCCCAGCTGCAGGCGCATGCAAACGCCCGTCCCGACGAGTATGCAATGCGTCGCATAATGCGTGTGGTTCAGCAGACCCGCGAGCAGTACGTTCGGGGGAAGTGCTTTGAAGTGTCGCTAGGAGCAGTAAAAATGTCAAGGCGTGCATTCGTAGGTTCATCGTCACTTGATTAATTGCACCTCAGTAATGAACAAAAATTGCATCTCCATACAGTATTGAGTTTGTTTTCTCAGTATTGTACTAATGTCTATTCTATTTAAGTGTCGTAGCTTTTAGGCCACATTTGAGAAAACATTTCTTTGGATTCGTAAATAATCCCACAATGTAGGTTACAAAATTATACTCCTTTAGCTTTTTGGAAGTTATATTTTCAATTTTAAAATAATGTATAAATTTGTATAATTCAATTCAAATACTATATGGGTTCTACTTATTCGCATTTTTTAAACGAATTTGTGGTGCAGGGCGATTGTTTTCGTTGATGGTACCAATGATCTTTCCTACTGTAACTTTCCACTTGCCTGCTTCATCCTGAGATTCCGGAAGGGCCAAGAAGCGTAAAGCTGCAGGTGCAAATTCGCTGAAGCTAAAGACTTGCAACAGATGCTTCGGAAAGTTTCTAGAGCAGCAAATGACGTTTCTTTCCGGTGAAAGTTTCTTCATAAATTACGAGCGTGCACACGACTGACTTCCAAAATAATTTCGCTTCCAATGTTAGGAGATGATTCCCAGATGTTTTGATAACTTGCCTTCATTGAGAACATCTCAAGATTTGTTACTCCGACGAGCCAGCTAAAGTAGTAGTCCGTCAGACAGCCGTTTTCGTAGAGGAAATGAGCTACATTTTCTCTTCAACCGACGCGGTCTAAAAATTGCGGACGACGCCCAGATAGGGGAGATTTGGGTCGTTTATTCATTCTTTCGGGAGATTTGGGTCGTTTATTCATTCTTTCGGGAGATTTGGGTCGTGTATTCATTCTTTCGGGAGATTTCGGTCGTTTATCGAAACGCAAAGAAAATTCACCCTAAAAGTTCTCCGGTTTCTCCTGCCTCCTGGCCCTTATTGCTCTATCCTCATTTAATTCATAAGCAGTCATCAGTATGGTTATAAAAGCTCTGACAATCCTTGATTTAAACTTTAGAAATCAACAATTGGGCTCATGATGTAAATTTGAAGTCACTCTTCGCTGTCAGAACTTCGTCCTCACCTCGTTCAACCCCCCCACCCCCACCCTGCCCCTAACCACTGCCACATATACTGACTTCTTCCTGCCGCCCTTGTAGTGTTTTCCTCGTCGATCCCCGCGTCAGCAACCCCTCCTATTTCGTTATCCTCGCCCCCTCACAACCACGCCTTTTTAGGACTCTCACCCTACATAATCACCTCTGTCCCACATATCCGTCTGCTCCAGCCTGCTTACCCCACTTCTTGCTCCCATCCGCTGGGATTTGGTCTCACTCATGTTTTGATTCATGATTTGACTTGGTATTCTCCACGTTCCTCCCAACACCTCCGCCGACCTTTCCCCTAAAACCCCCGCATCACCATTCCGTCACCAAACCCTCCGCATCCTGAGGGCGGAGTCAGTAACTACTCGGCTGTCCGGGAGACGCCACGTTGTAAGGAATTTCGCCCAGAGGAAGGTCATCGCAGAACGGCTGCCGAAACGTTGCGCCTAGGACGCGGCGTCTCCCGGAGTAGTTTCTTCGACGTTCTGCCTCCGCCCCGTCGCTCGCACCTCCGCCGCCGTCGCATCCCTGTGGGAAAGCCGCCTGCGCTCCTTGACGAGGCGCACGCAAACCGGCGCGGCGCGAGGTGGGGTGTGGCGGGACGGGGCGGCGCGGGGCATCACGAGGCGGGGCGGCGCGAGGTGGCGTGCGTGTGCGGGGCGAACGGCGCGGGGCAGCCGCGTGGGGGCGGGCGGTGGGTATCGGGGGGATGGGGCGGGGCGGGGATGATGGCGGCGGGGCGGCGCGGGGCCTGGGGCGGCGCGGCGAGAGGCGAGATGGGGCGTGGGCTGCGCAGGGCGGCGTGGCGCGCGGTGGCGTGGGGCGGGTGGTATCGGTGGGGGGTGACGCGGGGCGGGCGGCACAAGGCGGCGTGGCCGCGGGGCAAGCGTGGAGCGAGGCGGATGGCGCGCGGCGGCGTGGGGCGGCGCGCACAGGGCGATGTGAGGCGGGGCGAGGCGGTCGGGCGCCGGAAGAAGCCCCGGCACGGCGAGGCGGCGTCTCGCCTTATCGCGCGCGTGTTCCGGCGAGCGCCTAAGCGCCGCCTCCCCCATTGTCTGCGCCGCCGCTCGAGAAAGCCTCCTCGCCCTGGAATTCGGCGTGGATGCTAGGCGGTATTGCAATTCACCTGCTGTAGACGAGCTTCGCAATGTCGACTGTTTGTGGTAGTGAAGGAAAATGGGGATAATGAAGTTGGATAATGTCGATACAACAGTTTCATGTTGCCGAATGTTCAGTGTGAATTTCGAAGAAAGAAAATGGGTACGAATAACATTAGAGACATCTAGGAATTCGCGTTATTGAAGACAGCGATGTCATTGTGTTCTCCATGTGTCGACCAAGATGAGCAACGGGGCTGGCTGGAGAGTGCAGCGACGAATCGCGGATTCTGATCACACTCCTTGGACGTAGGTGGTTTCTCCCTTGGCGGTCCTTTATGCTGTGGCTGCTGATATCAGCATAAATGGATTTGCTTGTGGAAGTCTCTGATAACTGACATTTGAATAAATTGTAATATAGCAGAGTAAGTCCCTGAGTAAGGAATAAAACCTCTATCAGCGTTCTTTTATTCATAGCGTGATCGATTGGGCTCACCGCGTATGATATTATTATTATTATTATTATTATTATTATTATTATTATTATTATTATTATTATTATTATTACGATTACGTAATGGCCTCACGTCATGCCACTCATTTATACACTACTGGGAAATGCGCGTTGTTGTACCGTCGTTGTTGTGTCGCGCGTGGCTCGCGCTCGTCGGGCTAACCCATTGCCTGCGGGGCGTCTGTCGGCGCGTGGTCGCGTTGCGTGCAGGGCGAGTCGGGGAGCGTCGCGCCGCGGGCGGCGTCCTTCGCCGCGCACGTTCGTCTGCGGCGTCGAACTGGATCCCCCGCGCCGCCGCCTCCGATGCCTTCTCGCCCCGATTTTTGCGGCTGCACGCAACGGCCTTGGGAATGGACGCGGGCGCGACCGCGGTTCACCTGCTCCGCACACGCCTCCTTAACACAGGGAGGCTGTGTACATATACTACGGGATCTACAACTGTCTTTAGTAGATTTTTTTTTTCTTATTGCATTAAGAAACGTGAACAAGGCATTTTCTTGATGTATTTACATTTAAAACTATATCGACATAAAATTTTAAAATCATGTGACTCGCAAGGCAATCCTTTGTCCGTCGTGTCTCACTAAGGGTTTCACAAGAAAGGAGCAACTAGCAAAGATCAGTCGTCATACAGAGACATTGACTAATAATTGTAAATTTCCCGGAAAATATCATCCAGGAACTCAGCAATAATTGTCAAATACAAAACCCGGCAAGTGAACATCAAAGCACAGTTTTACACTGTCTTTAAAATATAAAAAAATGAAAATAATGAAAGATGATCCAATAATGTTTTCGGAGCTATACACACAAGAACATTAAAGCATGTGAATCACTAGGGGAAGTATCTTTCGAATATAAAATGTTTCTCGAATTTATATTGAATGTTGAATGTGTCGTTTCAAGATTCTATTCGACATTTCCATGTTAGAAACCGAAGCTGCGGGTGACTGCGACGCGCGAACATGGCTAAAACCTAGATAAAAGAAACTAAAACCTAGGCTGAACTTGATTGTTTTGGTAGCTGCCATAATCAACATAATTAACTTACTGAAAATTGAATATTGTTTAGTTGTCTCAAATTGAGTGCGATTTGTTTTTCACCGCTCAGGATGTGCTCAGTAGAATTAATACACTCTTGGAAGATTCCTTTATTCAATTCCATCGCACAATCAAAAAGATCAGAGTGGGGTAACGCATGAGTGTCACAGCGGGCTGCACGGTGCATCGTTGCCCAGAACAGGAGGGCATAGTGTATTTTCACATGTAAAAATTACGGTGATTAGACGCATTAACATTTAAAGCGCTGTTTCCCTATTCTCCCTCCCACAAAATATATGGCCTCCTGTCCCTGTATGTTCTGGGCACCGATTATTTATTGTACGGGTCCTAGTAATTTCATATAACCGGTATTAGTCTGTAATATTAAGGTAAGAAATTAAGCTTTTTGTCAGTGTGCAGTGTGCACAGTGAGGCTGTCACAGCGTTTCGCCACGGTGGCAGGTCGGTTGCCAGTGGCCGTCGGAGGTCTCCATACGGTCGCCTCGGAGGCGGGGCCTGGCCTCGGATGCGATGGCATCGCCGTGGGTGTGACTATTCCAACTTTCGTGGTTGCGTCCGCGTCGTCCTCGTTTCGCAGTTTTCTACTTTTACGAAACGTCCATCGCCTCCATTCTTTCAGCCTTCTGCGCTGTGCGGCTTCATGGATAGGTCTCGGTCTGAATCGTGTGTGAAGATTGTTGATGAAGATGCGTTAGGCGAAGGAACCATACATTTTGTGGGAGGTAGAATAGGGAAATAGCGCGTTAAATGCTGATGCGTCTAATCAGCGTAATTTTTACATGTGAAGATAAAATATAACCGTCTGTTCTGAGCACCGATTATGTATTGTACGTGTCCTAGTAATTTCATAAATGAATTATTAGTCTGTAATATTAAGGTAAAAAATTAAGCTTTTTGTCAATGTGCATAGCGACTCTTCGTTAATTAAATGTGTCTGTTCATCTTGAAGACTTTCAGAGGTGATGAGGAAAAGCACTTTATTTGCGATTTAGTTTCGATTGTGAATCTGGGATTTGTTCTAGATTCCAAATCTAAACAACTTGTAGACTCATTTGTTCTACAGTTGGGCGTTTGTTGTTCGGCAGAATATAAAAATAACTATGTAGTTTAAGTATAAATACATTCAAATCCTACTTGAAGCCAATGACTGGTAGTCCACTTCTGAATAACTGGATTTCTGACGCGTGAACGCACCTGGGTATATTTGTCCTGGAAATATTTTTCCACTCATTCTGTGGCGGTGACGTAGTTCCGTTCTCATCTTCCCGTTCCGATAACACCACATTCGTGGACGCACCAGAATTTAGTAACGACCGTAATTACCCGCACGTAAAGTGCGTTCCCTTTTTTCTCGGGTACCGCGTAAGGGCTTTTATGAAGCGCACCGCAGCCGAAACCAGAGGGAATGCCCGCGGGCACACGGCCGGACGCACAGTGAGCGATTTTCCTACCTATTACTCATAGCTTCAAACTGTTTGAAGTACCTTCGGATGAAATATTTATATCTCGTTTCCGGTGTATTGTATTTTAAAAAATCGGTTTTCATATAGAATATGTCGAAATGTTTCCTTTACAATACTTGTCCTGTTTACTTAATTGCATTACTTTGAACTAAGTGTTACCAATATGAATACGACTGATTCACTTTCTCCAGGCATATTCTTGAACGATATTTTAAATAATTAAAAAGTAGAATAGTACCTTTCTGCCTGAGCGATCTGATAAAATACAACAGAATACCTTATCTTTGGAGGTACTTCAAAAACGCCCGAGAAACTCCAGGCATCTGTTGTTTACACTGTGAATCATTTCTCGAAACCTGAACCCAGCGTAACAAGTGGCACGAAGTAATGAAGATATTATTTTAAATCCCTGAAATGTTTAATTATGTTTCGGTTCCAGAAGTTAGGTTTAACGCAAACATAATTGTTTTTGTCTCACTGTAGAAACTATCTCTGACGATTTAGTGCATTGCTTTCATGTTAGTAAATCTGGATGGTACTTGATTCGCTGGTGTATTTTTATATATCACTCGTTTGCCGTGAATCCGTATGCGGTTCTCTTTACACTACGCTGGGTGCGTTTCTAACGCTCAACGGAGGACGGTTGGGTGAGCTCAGGGTCTTCGAGGTTGGATACGCACCGCGAGCTGCGCTGCTTCGACCTCCAGCTCTTGTGCTCACGTTCTGGAAAAACACCGTTCATAAGTTCGGTTATGTACTCGAGTTGGATAGTTCAGGCTGCAGGAAGTGCGCTTCGGAGCTTATCAAATTATCTGTTACCGTTCACTCGCTTTGTGTCCGTCGTGTTCTTATTTTCGAAACCTTTTTGATATTACCGCTAAGGACATTGTGATTGTTCTATTATCCAATGAATAGCCTACTTTGAAGCCGGAGATTCGAGAGATAGGAAACGCTGTCGGTCAGAACATGCTCATTCAACCATCATTTCATTCTCCTCCTTTCCCCTCCTTCTCCTCCTCCTCTCCTCCTCATCTTTCTCTTCTTTCCTCCTCCTCCTCCTCTCCTTGTACTCCTCTCCTCCACATCCTATTCTCCTCCTCCTCTCCTCCTCCTCCTCCTCCTCCTCTCCTCCCCCTCCTCTCCACCACCTCCTCCTCTCCTCCTTCTACCTCTTCCTCCTCTCCTCCTCGGCCTTCTCCTTCCTCCCGCCTTCCTCTCTCCACCCTCCTCCACCTTCTATTTATAGTTTATAAATAGTGTCAAATTTAGCACGAACTTGTTGAATCAAAACTTTATACTTGTAGGTGCGTCGGAAATAATGCCAGCTAAATACAAATTTTCCAGAAAAAAAAAGGAGGAAACTGTGAGGGAATTTCAATGCTCGAAGTGGGCGTCCGCCCTGACGGAGAGTTGTGGCGTGGGCGATTGACATTCGACGGGCGGGCGGAGCGTCGTGGGTGCGCGCTGCCAAACGCCAGCCATCCGCGACCCGCGACCCGGGCGCCCGCGCTTGGCCCCGCCTCCGCCTCCGCCATCGCCTCCGCCTTCGCCTCCGCCATCGCCTCTGCCGCCGCCGCCACTTCTCCGCCTGCGCCGCCGCCGCCACTTCCTCCGCCTGCGCCGCCGCCGCCACTTCCTCCGCCTTAGCCTCCACCTTCACCTCCGCCGCCTCCGCCTCCGCCGCCACTTCTCCGCCTGCGCCGCCGCCACTTCTCCGCCTTAGCCTCCACCTTCACCTCCGCCTCCGCCTTCGCGTTCCTGCAGGCGGCCGTGCGGGGCCGGGTTGGCAGCGGCGCCGCCACCGCCGCCGGTCGTCGACTCGCGGCCCGCCGGCGCTGCCGCGCCCCGCGCCTCTGGGACGGGGACGGCGTGCCGATGGGCGCGCTCCAGGCGCCGTCCATGCGTGTATTTGGCGGTCGGAATGAACGTTCGTATTCAAGTATCGTGTTGACTTGCGAGGCTGGCATTTTCGCGAAGAAAGTTGCCATTCGTTTGTGGTGATTTCAACACGAACTACTTACTGAGTCACTATCAAGATACGTAATGCACTGGAAAGGCATCTTAACATAACGGATAAATGTGAACAATCTCTATCAATTCTGTCCATTTCTTATTTACTACTTGTAGTAGTTCATAAATTGTAATGCACCACAGTTCCCCGTAGCGTAATTCGCTCACAATTTACTTCATTACACTACGAACACCGGGTTGATAGTCTGAAAATAAAGGGAATGGTAGAAATATGTAAATCAGGACAACGCTAGAGATTTATAATGGCTTTTCCACTGCTTTACGCATAAGTCTGATTGCATACTGTCGATATCACCGTTGGACGAAAAATGAGATGTATTATTTGAATATAGAATAATATTTTTGAAGTGCAGTGTAGTTCACGAATTTTTCTAGAGTAGGTATAGCAGACTCCTAAACTCAAGGCTGGCAAAAGAGGAAACATTGGTAAAATGTCACGAAAAGAGATTCAGGAGGCCGGTGGACCGCTGTCGAAAGCCCCCGCACATGAACCGATCGGTCACCAGTTGCCCGCAAGAAGAAAGCCTCGGGCGTCAGCGTCGGCTCCAGCGCTCTGTGCGTCGCGGCCGAGAAAGCGTCTCCGACTGCTTTCTTCCGTCGGTCCTCGACCGCGTCCTCATCTCCCGTCCTCCCCCACAGAGCGCGGCCTCGCACGTGTGCCCACAATGCATCGTTTTCATTCGCTGGACTGCAGTCTCGGGGAGGATGGCATTTTTTCTTCTTAGCGGACGATTGTATCACAGTCGTTTGTGCAGGCAAGAGAAATGTTTATGGATCTTTTCTCGAGATGAAGCGGGCGTTATGGGATTCGTATATAATCAAAGAAAGTCATAACACAACTTACGAGTAATGAGGAGGGAATGTCTTTGCTGGTGAAATTGTATTCTTTTAATGAAAGGAAGGGTGTTTTGCATTTGTCTTAAATCTGTCAGAAAACCTCGCTTTCTAAACATGAATTTTAGATTTCAGATACGTCTGATGAATGTTGTAAATTTTTTAGTTGTGTTCGGCCGGATGCTCCGATCAGTCACGGACTGCTCGCTAACATTCCCTGCTCTTTCTTTTCCAATTATCACCTCTTACGTACATGCACTTACACTAACACACATACAGGAGAGCCGTCGGGACCTCAGAACTTGTCCGGGCAGGGGCGGGGCTACACTGGTGAGAGATCGCTGGTCATGGAAAACCCGGCAATCGGAAATGTAAGTCGGCTCCGTATCTGTCGAGACAGCTGGGAGAGTTCACTGTCACTTCCCGCAACAAAACAAATGCACTACTATTCACCTTAGCAGTTGACACGCCCGGAAACATCAACTAATGAATCGCACTGAAGAGTTCCACCTTTGGTGTCGAGATGAGTGGGAGATACCTAGCAGAGGAAGTTACTCATGCAGTCGTGTAGGTCAGCGCTGGATTCCACCATCAGAGGGGAGTTTACCGCCTCTTGCTATAGAACTGCACCTACGGGAGTAATGACCTTAGCCGTGTACGCACTCGGAAACACGGCATTCAGTTACTCGAATCCCAGTGGCGCGCTGTGGAGAGCTGCGCGTTTGGGCGGCGTTGCGCCGAGGCGGCCGGGGCGGGCGCGGACCGGTCGGCGGCCGGAGCGGCGCCTTATTCGTCGCGGGCGGCTGCCAAAGAGGCGCTGCCGCGCTCCGCCCCGGAGCCACGCCCCTCGCGTGCGCCGCGCCGGCGGGTTTGCCTCCGCGCCGGGCGCCGCTGCGGCGGGGAATTGAACGAAGACGTGTGTAGCGGCGAGTCTGTAACTGAGCTTTCGCGAACTGCGAGGTTCACATTTCAGCCTTATCCGAGGTCAGCGACGTGGTCCATCGGAAAAGACGAGTCTGTAGAAGTGAGAGTTTGGATTGCTCTCCTCAGAAGCGGCATATGGTGTAGCGATCACCTTCCGTCGCTTGGGATAGGGTTCCATACTCGTCCGATTGAAGGGGAATGTGCCACTAAGAATAATAATTTTGCTTTCCAAGTCATTCGCAGAGGTGTGGTTATCCCGCGTCCCCTGCCGATCATTTCACCATCTTAGTACTCGTTGTTCTCAGTAAATTTCCTAAAAAATGTTAATGCTAAACAATGAATAAAAGAATCCCAAGACAAATGCTTCATTGGCGGAGGAGGTGGGGGAAGGACCTCACTTCGGAGGCACTCAACCTCAGAAGAAGACATCTGTTAAGACGCTAAGTGTGAACTGACTCCTGCTCGAAGGAGAATTCTAACACGCACTACATAAACACTCGTGCCGGGAGAACGAGAGCTTAGAACTTGTCCCGGCTGAGGCGGTGCCCCGCTGTTTGGAAATACTTTGAAGGGGAATCCCCCGCTAACCGATGTTAGGTCGGCGCCGGATCTCGCCATACAGCAAGGAGAGCCCACTACATGCACTACACTTACGGGGCTAATGACCGTGGTAGTTAATGCGACCGAATCACTAACAAACAATGAATGGAAGGGAATTCTAGAAAGCAGCTGCTCTTATGAGTTGTTTCCATGCATTTCCTCTAAAAAATTCGTCTTTAATTCGTAATTTAAAGACTGCAAGAGAGACCGCACAATATCCATTTTCTATCATCGTTACATCTAAATGTGAGCAGCTTAATCGTAATCACTCGTAATGCAATTACATTCTGGGTGACTCTCCAGAATGTCGAATTGCACACGAGCAGTAATGAAAGAAGAACGAGGGGCCTGGCCTGTATGGCTATAACGGGAAGAGTGCGTTTTGAATTACCACGACGGTGCTATGTTTGCTCAAGACAGCGATTGTGGCGTGTCGGACTTTATTTTCATGTTTTATGCTCAGCAGTAGAATAATAAATGCTCACCTTCACGAATTACATCATAATGGAAACGCAATATTCAAAATAATGCAGACCCCCTGCCCACACGTCAAAAGGTTTCTTGACCTGGAAACCTCGAATATATACGTAATCCGTGGATGGGGAAACAAATGGAACGGTCCATGTGTTGTGTGAAACGTCGCTGGTGTTTTGTAGGCAATATGAAATCATCATGACAGAATGACTATATTTAGTTCAACCCTGTTCGAAAGTATTTTTACATTTTTGTTCCCTCCAATAAAACGGGTAAACTACTCAAATCTTTCGAATTCTATCACATTGAAAACCTAATATTCGTGATTGTCAACACGCTCATCTCATCCAGCGATAACGAATCTTTACGTAATATGTGGAGGAAATGAAAACAACGGTGCATGCATTCATTCATCTGTTGACCGGAGCTGTCGTTGACGCTCTCCGAATGCACTCCCAATGCATTATTTCATTGCACTTCTTTCGACTGTCATAATTTGCGATCGTCTTCAGATAGCTAATCTGTCACCGGTTCAAGAAAACATGTTTCCAGTGTTTTCACTTTTCAGGCTGCCTTGTACTCATTCCAAATGGATCGGTAAAAAGTGATCTTGCGTCACAATATTGAGATTTACGAACCATCCCATCCCACCAGGCAAAGGTTGTTCGACCTGCGAGCCTGCCCACTCACGCAATCCGCGGAGGCGGCCACAAACGGAACGGAACGGGCCGTGAAGAGGTGTGAGGTCCGAAACTCCGCGGCCATCTGTCGCTTTCTCCGTCGGAGAATTCGGGGCGCGGCTGGGGCTGCGGCCGGGACCCCGGCGGCCTCCGTGATGCAACGCGGGCCACCGGCGCCATCTGCTCGCTGGGCACCCGCCGCCGTCGCCGACTGGCGTCGCGCGCCGCGAAACTCCTCGCGGCCACGCCCCGCAAGGCTCGAGACCCCGGTTCTGCACGGTCTACAGATATGGCGATTCCACAAAGGGGCGATTATCGTAACAAGAGAGTCTTCTACTATGCCACGCCCATTTTGCGAGGTGTGGAGGCTCCGGAGGGGCAGCACCAGGACTCGATCGCTTTGTCATCCCGGGCCTCAGTGCCTCGCTTCAGGATTTACGCATCAACAGGGCCTTCAATGAGTCTTTTGACTCCTAGATCTTTTAGACTAGCAACTTCTGATAGCTCACCCCCTGCCACAAGCTACTGGCTCTCAGGATTAACGCATTATCACGACTTTCAGTAAGACTCCCAGCTTAGTTCTTTCAGACTAAAAACCTGGGACACCGCTGTACCGTTTAGGAGCTTCTAGCTCTCAGAATTAACGCATAAACACAACTTACAATAAGTCTTCCCATTCCTAAATCTATGCCCTTTTTTTCGTTTTGTGGTCAAAATAATTCTTTGTAAGGCATATTACATTCAAATACCACAATTTCATTGCGCAGAATGCAATAGGTTGTCAGTTCTGTGCTTCAATCATAATTCGTACATCATTAGCACACCCCAACGCTCAAAAATAGACATGTCTATTTGGGCACTGGGGATGGCTGTGATCTCTGGAAATTCAGCAGCTTCTATCAAGTGTTTTCACATTTTGATCAAAGGGGAGAGGACTCCAGAAAGCTGTACGCAGGGTCGTGTCGTTTTGTATCCTCCCTCGAATTGCGGTGAAACGACCGGAAATTCTCCGCTCGGAACGCGCGCTGTCGCTTTGACGAACGACCTCGTTTCGGTGCGTTCCCGGAAAGCGCGGGCGGCCGGCCGGCCCGGTGGGTGGAGCGTGTAGCACACCCGACGTTTGAAGCACCAAAGCACACGGAGGCGCCCGCCCTCTTCCGTTCTCAGAGGAAAAGGCGGCGCGGTCACGCGGGCGGCCTTCCCGTGCGCCCGCGACATCGTTGGGTTCGGCGGGCAAAGAGATGCGTTTGCTCTAAGGAAGCATTTCAGCCTTCGGGGTTACTTCTGCCCTGAAGAAGGCTGAAATGCATTCGAAGCTATAGCCATTGGAAACGCAATTACGAGAATCGAGTGCGGGGGTAATTGTCGCTAAGGCACGCCAGAGCTTAACCCGGATTCGCCTGGGCAGATTACAGTAGTTCCTGTGCGTAAAGATGGTAAAGTTGTTTTAAATAGGTACCAATTAATTCATTTTGGGTTACATTGAAAGTTCATTACTAGTATTGGTTTATTTGATGTAGTATGTTTTGTGTTTTTGTATCGGTATTTAGAGTATATTTTTTTCTTTTCATTTCTTCTTCTTCTTCTTCTTCTTCTTCTTCTTCTTCTTCTTCTTCTTCTTCTTCTTCTTCTTGAGAATACAGGAATACGTTTTAAAAAAACTAAGAATTTAAATGAAATGTTTTAAAGTTGTGATTGTAGGGTTCGAAATACTTTATTAATCAGTGACGCACGAGTCTTATGGCTTGACAGGTCAGTAAAGATCCATCGTGCACAGAAAATCGAATATGTACTATAAGTTCGTTTCAATAACGTATTATTGAGTTCATCTTCATTACAAACCAATTTTGCAATATAGCATTCAAAATCGAAATTGCCGGCATCCACGTTCTAACACCTGCAATGAATGTAGTGATATTACAATGGAAACAAACAGTATTATGGGAAACCGATATTGCTTTGCTCTCCCTGAGAGTGTAGCCTGCTTGTGTGCCTGCCTAGTGTGCGTGCTTCCAGGCCTCAGAGGATTCGTGAAGGTCCCCCAGAGAAGCGCTCTAAGTTGTGGTCCCTGTCAACATTTGCCGAAGCCAGGCGCCCACTGCCCACTCGCTGAAGTCCCAGTGGGACGAAGCACGGAAATCCGTTTGTTAACCTTAGGAAGTTCTGGAACCGAACGTGACGAAGATATTACGAAACTCCTTGCACGGAATTCAGGGTCGAAGCGGACCAACATGATCGCTCTCCTACCCATTGAACACCTGTGGGTTCAAATCCCGCTCAATCATCGTGGAATTTGTGTTGGACAAAATGAGTTTGCGAAAGATCTCCCGGGGATTCTCCTGTAGTACAATATTTGCTTCTCTGATTTCACCATTGCTACTCGGTACTGGCACTTCTACCCAACTCCATTGTTCTAAGCGTCAGATGAAAATAAATAGCTTTCGCAAGTGTCAAAGCACGAAGTAATTCTTGGGTAATACAAAAGTCAGTTCCCTGCAAGTGCCGTTCCGTTGGGAACTCGAAAATGTTTTAAATAAAAAGTCGTGACACTAAAAGGCTAACGACCCTTTCCTCCTCAGCTGCATAAGGATTCATGAAACATTTAAATACATTTATTGCTGGGGTAATGGGGAAGCAGAATGACGTGATATACGTATTGTTCAGAAGACCTTATTTCAGGAGTTCGCAAATGCTTGTGCAATTCCAATGTATTTTGGACAATCGCATGCTTAAGTATATACACACAAAAAAAAGGTTCAAATGTTCTAAAGATGGTTGCATGCAAGTATTGTCAGATACAAAATTCGAACATAATTAACTTCGGAGTATTCCACTGGTGGTGTTGATATTAAGTGAAACAGAGTGCTTACTCTCTAGTTAGATTCACTGATCGATATTGTTGTTTTCAAAAATCATTCCACTTCATTATAACTGTGCTAATAAACAAGACTTTTACAATATCTGTGTCTTTACATGATCAAATGATCGTGATAGCGTAGTTTTACTGCCTGTGAAGTATTTACCTTACATGCAACGTCTTCAATATTGGCCCATTGCAACGGACACGCTCTCGTTCAGAATAATTTGTAGGGGAACCCGTGTTTTGCGAATTCGCATTACGAAACTTAATCGGGCGCTCGTCAGGAGCAGGCTCGTAAACAAGCCCCGCCCCCTCCCCTCGGCGAATTAGGAGCACGCGTGACGGGACAGCCGCGCGCAGGAGCCGAGCAGGGAACGAGCTTGCTGCACAGCCTGTCGGACCGCAGGGCGCACAGTGTTGCGAAGCCAACGGGGAGGGAAAGCGGAAAAATCAGCGGCGTTTACTCGGGAAATAAGGAGCCCGCTGTAGACGCCGGACGTTTAGAATCGTCGCTGCCTGGGGTGCGAGGGAAAATAGATTCCGACGCGTTAACTACTCACTTCATCCGAAAGACAGGCGTGGATCTACGGGAAGGAAAATCAGGGAAATCCCTCCCCCTAAAATTTTTCAGTTACTTTTAATTTTAACTTGCCACGGAACTTTCTAGCAAAAATATTTTCGGATAATCATGTAAACGAATAAAATCGTGTCGTGGCATCAGCTGAGTGTAGCCTGCGACATTTTACAAAATCTGTAATATGCCATATTCGACAGCTGAGTGTTGCGTGTGACATTTTTACAAAATATGTGATATGACGTATTCAACCAAAACATTTTGAATTTGCCCTCCCAAAAATTGTCTATGGATGCGCCCCTGCGTAAGAGTAGTGCGTATTATATCATGAAAGGCGGAGGTGCATCTCCCCGCATGGAAATTGAGATCCGGCACCGAACTTCGCGGCTGCTTTCTGGTTTCCTCCACCTCCAGGTATCCCCCCAAACGGGTGCACCTAAACAGTCTCGGTTCCAAGAATGTCCGTGTAAACAATGGACGTTGTGCGTTGTGGCAAGGTATACATTGAATCAACACGGTCACAAATTTCTGCATTACTTTATTGTAAAAGTTCATTAAAGTAATTATTATGAACGCTCGTTAAATTTAATGTACACGTACATTTAATTGGCATGTAAAAGTCAAAGATTTATGGCTACATCTGGTATGGAATAAATGATTGATCTTGATTGACTCGTGATTATGAATAAATTATATGAATGATGAGAGGCAAGGGAATTGGAAAGACCTCTACATAAAATCTATATTGATTATTCAATTCTATAAACCTTTATGTTGCATCATTTAAAGATTAATATTCAATTGAATTCAATCTATACTGATTTTAATTTTAGCGTAAAATTTAATGTTCAAATATATTGAACTCTTTAAATGTTCAAGCTACATTAATTTTCGTGTAGATTAACTTATTAATCTACGTTAAATTTAATGACATTTCTGCCAGAGTACGTAATTCCCACCCTTTCTCTGTGAGTTGCGCCGGCGCGGCGTGCCACTGTGCGCATGCGCGCCCACGCGTGGCCGGGCGCGAAACCTGCCGCTGGCGGAAGGACGATCGCTGCTCCCGATCTGCGTCCACGCGCGGGGGAGGGGGGGGGGCGCCCGTGATCGGGGCGGCGTCGCCGCCTTGAATTATGCATACGGGGAAGAACCGTAGGAGCCAGCGCTGGCATCCGCGCGAGTTCAGGGCCTTTTGTGGGTTGCGTTGGGAATGGGCGGGGCGGGGCACGGCACGGAATTCAGGGCCGGCCGAACGGCGCGTCGGTGGCTCGTGGTGTTGCATACAGGAACGAGAATTCGCAGGGATTCCGGGAATCGTTTCCCAAGAGGGTTTGATGTGCCTTGGAAAAATAATTGTGTTTCTGTGCCGGAGATGTTTATTTATGATTTTCACACTCTGAAATGTTCAAGCCAAATGAATGAAATTGTAGAATGTTCGTTTGCGAGCAAACAAGGCATCTAAAAATTGCTACCACATCTATCGAATTTAATGTCATCTGGTGGTTTTGTGACTAAAAATTAGCTGACGCAAGTCTAGCAATGCAAATGGTTTGATATTTTAATCAATATAATGTTGCTGTGACACTTGCTATTTAATGTTTCGCTTTTTTGTACTTGAAGTACCTTCATTACGAACTTATTGAGTTCTTTCCTGCGCATTACGTCAATCGTTCACCGGAAACGGCGAGTTTTTTCATACATAACAATAAGAATGCAACTTCCTGGTCTCAAGTCTTCACGGTGGACGAGACATGTTTCTTTCGGCGAAAGATCTGTCACTATTCGCATTGGCACAGGACAAAAGGAAAAACTTGCGATGTGGAATGTTTTTTGAATAAAAACTCCGTGGTTAATGAGATTATACCCTTTGTTCGGTTAAATTGGGGAGTTACCTTAAAGATCTATTGAAAAATATCCTTTGTTTAGTGAATCATCTTAAATCTATAAACTTTTGTCAAATGCGGTGTAATAAAAGCCGTTTAATTCGAACTTGACGATGTATAAGACGTGGAAATACGGGTTTTTAAACCTGATTTTTTTAAGCAGCAGTCTTATTAAAATTCCGAAACCTTGTTGGTTCTGATTGCTTCAAATTGTTCAAAATATCCCTTTGAAACTCCGGTAAACGCTCGTAAAAATAAAAAAATCTGTGTAATAAACTTGTAACTATGTACTGTTACAACATAAATAAACAATATTGATTTGGCTGTAAATGGAAAACAGAAGTAATGTTAAGACTCGTTCTCACGAAAAGTGACCTGCATTTCCGTGTTGAAATGAGAAAGAGCGATCATTAGGTTGTTTTGAGGCCCTTGTAAGGCGAGAGAAGTACAAAAAAAGAAATGGAGTTGCTCTTGGGAGGTCGGTGCAATAAGGAAGACAGAGGGGAAGCGTGTCCCAGACGCCTCCAGAGAAAGGCAGAATTCTGCTCGCGGGAAGAGGTGACGGGGTAGGCGTCACGTGACGGTTTTATGAGAGATGGAAGTTTTTTTTTTTACATACAGCCGAAGCATATGGATAAAGAGATTACTAGTGCAATGCGCGAATTTAAGTAGAAAGACTCCAGTAGTGGGATGTGATAAGCCGTATCTGTATTTTGGTATGTAGAATGCATCGAAAATTTTGTGATGGCCGCACTCAAGGATAGTTTCTGCTATGGGATCTGAACACTTCGTCTTCAACTTTGTAATGCGCGAACAAAGTTGATCATATTGGCGACTTTTGTTAAAAGGTAAAGTAAACCAAAACCATAACGCATACCAAGCATTTAAAAAAAATCAATACTCATCGTACTGCGCATTGTGCACGTATTACATTTATCCATTTGCGTTAGCGTTACATACTGTGGGACCTGTCGGAGCGGGGGGGAACGAAATGGATCGGAGCGGCACTTGGCGCCCTACATGGGGCCAGCGCAGGAAGGCATGTGCGCCATGCACACAGCGCTTCCTGTGCGGGCCATCGCCCTCCCTGTACTGGGCGTAGCCTCACAACCATCAGGGGTGGGCCCAGAAGCAGGGATTTGATCGAGGATCACCGATATAGTATCAGAGAAATTCGAAACAGGATGGAATTAATATCTTAAGGGACCCTAACCGAGTAGAAAGCCATCCCGTAAAATATTGAAATATTGTACTTTGTATATGATCAAAATGAATATTAAAATATATTAAGTACTTTTGAAGTGAAAAAATCGTTTTAATTTACTAGTAGATAATTTTGATTCAAATCATTGTTTGCTTATCCATTAATCATCACTTGCTACGTGAAGTTCCCGTCGGTGTAAACAAGTTATTTTGTATTTGTTCCAAAACATATTTAGAACATGATGATGGCGTACAGTAACGTTTATCGGACAAGAGTTTCAAGATAGCAGTCTTCTGGCTGTGTTAATGACAAAACTTTGCTAATTATTTAATACCCACTGACATGCCTATCGCAATCTCTCAAAAGTCACTCTTGATGCAGTCGAACTGGTAATCGTAATTTACGTGTGTATTTTTTCGTTTATTCACAAATATCTGTTTTTAAAAAAAAACACCGAGGAGACGATCATGATCTTCGTAGATTCGCCACTAAAGGTTGAGGCAGGGTTGTTGTTGTTGGGTTTTTTTTTTCTTTTCTTTTTTTTTTTTTTTTCCTCCATCGGTTTATTGTGCCGTATTCTCAAATGTGTGGCGTCGCCATTAGACTTAACTAGGACGTAACCGTTCTTGGATAATAGATATTTAAACTTGACCCAGGCTGTAAACATCCCGAAGCCTTCACAGACGTTTTCATGGGCTGAGTATACTGGTTGTTACGTCTGACAATTGAAGTTTGCGGTTATACTACTGAAGCTCCGGAGCTGTAAATTATTTGGTTTATGTGATAGTGAAGTGAGCGCTACATGCATAATTCTGTTTATTATGAAGGCACAATTTTTGCTATTCCTGGCGTCTTTGCATTTGTCTTTCTAATGAACGGACATCTCTCATCGCACGTTCTGACTATTGATGTCATTACAATTGCTAGAAGTTTTCAAACGGGACCTAATTGTATCTGGCTAGCAGTTAAGAATCCGGAACAGATTTTTAATGACATTGATTGATTGGCCACGACGTTATGCAGTTCTCCTTACGTTGGTGCCTACAGAAGTGGGAGCGGGAGTCCTGTATGGAGTCTTCGTCCTCCGAGGTTTCTATTTATGGTCTTAAGACGCATTAAACGTGTTTTTACGAGCCCTGATAAAGGAGAAAATCTCCGGCTACCTCTTTTATGGTTTTGTTATTGTGAGCATCCAGAACCGAAACCAAATGGCTAAATGAACATACCGGATATGGCTAGGAATAAACTTTTCGGTGTTGCACGCAACGATTTTGAGCTTTCGTTCCCCAGAAATCTGAAACAAAATTGTTGTGAAGTTCCAAAAGGTTATGTTTTCTCTTTTTGTTTAAACATAATAGAATTTACATCAGCTCTGGAGTAATTATGAAATAATGTTTAAAACTATAATGTAGGGAAAATTAATTTCATTCGTTTAATGTATATCTTAGTTTTTCTAACTCTTAAAATGAATAACACTGAAAAAATTCAGTAGTTCTGAAAATGAATATTTAATTTGGTGCTCAGGTAAATGATTGAACAATTAAATGCAATGCTTTTACAGAAGATGCTTCTTTCCTCTATTATTACTGTAAATTGTTCTTTAATATTACTATTTCTGATCTTTTTCAACATTTAAAGAACGCATAGAGATTTCTTGTTTGCTTGATGACTTTGGTTTTTTTATTCTAGTTTTTTCCTTCTTAATTTAGGGTCGCATCAACTTCTAGGGTATTAGCGACTACTGTTGCATTCAACGGTATGGTAACTGTGAAGATGATATGATATAGTCATTATAGGGGTGAAAGAACGAACACAAATGCAACCATGCCTGATGTGGGACTCGAACCCGCGGTCCGACATCGCTACGGCAGTACTTATTTAACGAACTCAACCACACATTCCAGTTCTTTGTTATAACATTTAATTATTAGTATTTTTAAGGTATTTCACGTTTTCTACACTTCCTATATAAATTGTGAAGGAACGTGTGTCTTTTACTATTAATTAATATCATTATCGTCATTAAATACTATGAACTACAGATTTCTCTCTCTCTCTCTCTCTCTCTCTCTCTCTCTCTATATATATATATATATATATATATATATATATATATATATATATATATATATACATACAATATTTGCAATCTCATACTACCTACTACTGTAAGATGTAGACAGAGACAAAGAGCGGGTCTCCTTCGAGCAGGAGACCTGCGTTAGCGAGCAGTTCGAGCAGCACTTTGCTGCGTTGGAGCACGAACTCTTCCGGGAGCCTTCATCCTTCAGGGCGCGGGCGGAGGTGCTGAGGAGAAGGAACTGCGGATCGGTCGCTGCCTTCACCTGTACGCGCGGGTGACGTCACCGGCGCCGTGACGCAATCCCCTTCCCCTCCCCCTCCCTTTCTCGCTGGCTCTTCGCTTCCGCGTGCCCTGGGGGCATCCGGCCCGCGGCTCGAGGCTGCCCAGACGATGTGATGAAGTGCCTCAGACTGCGTGCAGCAAGAACGCAGACGTCTTGTGACTGCGAGCAAGTGCAGTGGGAGGCGGACGGGAAAGGGGGAGGGGCAGTGATGTTGAAATGTGAGAATCTGTGTGACTGGAAAAAAATTGACTTGCTCACAAGCGACCTTCATGTGGAGGAAGACAAGGATCCATGAAATTCGCGAGGGACTGCTGTAATTGTAGCATAACCGCTTTCTGACAGAACAGCTCATTTGCGGTGATTGGAAAATTATGTTGTAATCCAGCAAATACAGTAGCTATAATCCGAGGCTCAATTCATTTTATAAACCTATCTGTATAAATAACGAAATGAAATGCGCAAATTTTTGGTGCATTCGTGATAGACAAATCTGTTTAAATGGCTTTCGCTGTTGGACGTCTTAGTCGGCAAACCGTTCCGGCTGATCAACTAAGACGCAATCCTCCGGTTCTAGTTTTTGTCATCGTCGGCTCATTGACGTTGCTTCGTTGAACTTCATAACTCAACATATTGCTCTTTTTGTTTCAGCATAATAGATTTTTACACCAGTTCAGGAGTAATAATGAAATGTTTAAAACAGAAGTAGGGAAATATAAGCTTTGCATATCGGGAGAAAAAAAGAAGAAAAAAAAAGAACGAAGGTTTGCCGTAAGTGGCGCGGGCTCGTGACGATGAAGTCCATCTGCTTTGGCCCACTGGGCAAAACGCGTTAGAGGAGCGGTGTGTCACCAGTTGAGCAACAGCCGTAAAGATGGACTTGTAAAGATGGTTCCGGCACCGATGCGAATTGATTTTGGATGATTCGATTCAGTTCGGTAGATGCGTAATTTTATTACTTGGCGAATCTCGCATTGTCAGTAATGTCACGTTTTGAATTGAATTGCTGCGATGTATCGCAAGGAGGCATTTCAACAATTTCTTACTAATGTTGATATTTTGAATATTTGTCGCATATTTATAATTAGTTCCAGACACTTAAAAAAACCGCCAGCCCTACCATAAGACAGTCCAAACCTACAGTAAGTGTACTGGATATCGATGCTACGAGAAATACTGTTGGGACAGAGAATAACCGTTTTATTATCCCTGGATTTAAGCGACATTTTTAACTGAAGGAATCAGTTGTGGGCTATTGTTTCAGTTATTAATTTCGAGGATAATGTTGTTATCATCATCAGGCTATAACAAAGAAATGTATAAATTTAAGAATGGATAAATACCAGATTAAGAACATTAAATTACATTGCAAACGTTCATTTTTATTTATATAGAAATATTATTTATATAGATATCTGCGACAGTTTAACAGGTTTGTTCCAAACTAAAGGGTCAAAGTATGAACAAGCATGAGAGAAATAGTAGTAATGTCACAGCAACTCAGAAGAGAACTACCGAAAATATTTTATTAAAACACAGTGCTTCCATTAATATGAAGTGCTATTTTTGGCGTATAATATCTTTGAGAATCGCAGCGTCAAACTTCTTTTTTTCCCACCCTCGGTGCCGAGTATCGGTCGGCCGGTGCTGTCGGCGCGAATATCACCGGCGG
>BOPP01000101.1:4422831-4448193 GCA_017312745.1 Gryllus bimaculatus
AAGAGGGGCATTCAACAATTTCTTACAATGTTTGCAATTGAATATTTGTCGCATACTTTATAATTTAGTTCCAGACACTAAAAAAAAAACCCGCCAGCCCTACCATACAGACAGTCCAAACCTACAGTAAGTGTAACTGGATAATCGATGCTACGAGAAATACTGTTGGACAGAAGAATAACCGTTTTATCTATCCCTGCGATTAAGCGACATTTTTAACTGAAGGGAAAATCCAGTTGTGCGGCTATTGTTTCAGGTATTAATTTCGAGGATAATGTTGGTTATCATCACAGGCATACAAAGAAACTGTATAAATTAAGAATAGGATACAATACCAGATTCAAGAAACATTAAATTACATTGCAAACGTTCATTATTCATTATACTAGAAATATTAATTTATACTAGATATCTGCCGACAGCTTTAACAGGTTTGTTCCAAACTAAAGGACGTCAAAGTATGAACAAGCATCGAGAAGAAGATAGTACAGTAATTGTTCACAGCCAACTCAAAGAGAACTACCCGAAAATTATTTATTAAAAACACCAGTGCTTCATTAATAATGAAGTTGCTTATTTTTGGCGTATAATATCTTTGAGCAATCGCAGCGTCAAACTTTTCTTTTTTTTGTTCTTTTTTTCCCACCCTCGCGTGCACGAAGTATCGGCCGGCAGCGGCTGGCTGTCGCGTCGAAATATCACCGGCGGTGGTTACGCCGGGGCGGGCGGGCGCGGAGGCTGCGCCGGCCCGGGGTCCGGGCCTCGAGGCCAGTAGTCCCGCTGCCCCAGCCCAGCGTGACCAGTCACGTGAACCACGAGCGCCCCTGGCCGGCGCCCGCCGCCCGCCCGCCCGCCCGCGGTACGGCCGCGTAATTGCCTTCGACCGTCGCGACGCCACTCGCGGCCGGCCGCGTCGCCGGGGACGAGCGTCGCTCCGCCGCCGCCGTTTGTGTTTCGTCCTTTCGTCGTGCGTCGTCCGTTGGCGTCTCCGTGCCTTCGAAATGGGCGTCCACCAGGCTGTCGCCCGGCGCCGTTCCCGAACGCGAAACGAAGTAGGCGGCGCGTGGCCCGCTTTAGAGCCCAGTCTGCGGGCGACAATGAGCGTGCTGACTAATAGGCTTGGTTCACGGTCCAAACGACCGCTAAGTTGCCCTCAGCGGTAAATGGGGTTTGTGATGGCGCAGAAGAGGTTTGCTCTAGCCCATCTACATGATACCACAAAACGTTAATTGCCTGATGCGGGTTCTTCATACATTTTTCCAAACAAGGGGCTGAATTTAAAATTTCTACTCCTCTTGTTTCTCTTATGAGCGTAGGCATTGGAGAAGGGTGAATATTCTGTATGCTGAGTTTGCCTCTTCTAGACGGCTGTAAACCAGTTTTGAGTTTGCCATACACTGTAATAAAAAAACCCTGGTAATAGTGGGAAGTGTGTTTGAATACAATGAATTATATAATGTAGGAGATATGCAGATTAATCCATTTCGTTGGAAATCCAAAATTAAACTGGAGAAATAAGTGAATTTTCATTGACTGTTATTATTTTTTTTATAGAAAGGAAGGAAATTCCTTCTTTAACCTTCAAAATTTACATTTTGGACTTGAAACAAAAAAGATGCGCTAAAGTAGCGTCAATGAACTATTTTTACCTCTGAGGAATCGTAGTTACAAGTATATAGACGCGTGCCTAAAAGGCACCGTTCACGAACCTTCACAGATAACGGAATGCGAGTTATGTACGAAAACCAAAAAACTACGATGAATTTCTAACACGTTAAATTTCCTTGCAATCTTCGTGTTCGTTGTTTTATGCGACATTAGCTTATTGTTCTACAACACGTTTTGTGCATCCTGCGATATATGTTTTTTTCCTTTTATGTTCTTGAATATTAAAAAATGCTGTTACTTTATTTGCGTAGTGCGCTGCCGACACGCCGATTGTTCTTCGTAACAATATGATTATTATCAAAAATTTCCTCGCCCCCCTGACGTTGGAAACATCCCAGCGCGAACCTCAGGAACCGACGCTGCTAGATAACTGCTAAGCACGTGTACCATCACCTAATCGGGTCAACCACTAGGGACTATTTTTAGGCAACAATGTACAATAACGTTACTTGCCGTCTGATAAAAAAACCCGCAGTCATCCCTGCGCCTGGCCAAGCGAGGCCGCCTCTTTGCCACGCGGGGGCGCATTCGGTGCAGGCAGCTCTTCCCTGCCAGCACTCTGCTCGCCTTGCGGCGGCCGCTGCTTTTTTGCACGCGTACTCGCACGTGCTCTCCGTCACCGCGCGCTTTTGCCTCCCTCCGGCGCCACCAAGATGCAACCGCCACTTCCCCGCACACTACCGATTTCGTCAGCATTCATAGGGCTTCGCTTCACCCCCGCCCTTACTAGGGAAACAATCGCATTCGGAGACACATAATATGGCGTTGTTAATAGCGCATACGTACACTCTTTTAGTATACGAAACCTAGGAGTACTCAGGGATTATATTTACAATTAAGTTAAAACACTCTTATAGATCAATGGGAAACAGGCGGCGGTATCACATGAAAAACTAATAGAAAATCATGACCTCTCAATGTCTTCACTTAAATCATGAGTCTTTGATGCTGCTTTCTGTCTGCTAGAAGATGCTCATGCATATTACATTCTTCTCCTTGTACCCTTCTATTGTTATCTCCTTGATATCGACAGATGCGCCTGCATTTCCTTCCCCCCCTTCCTCCCCACCTTCTACGCCCCTCCCCACCTCCTTCCTCCCCCTTCCCGCCGCGGCCCCTTCCCCGCCGCCTATCCCTTCCTTCCCATCCTTCCCCCCCCTTCTCCCTCGCTCGAGGTGGCTTCTCCTGTGTACCCTTCATATTGGCTAATCTCCTTGATCGCCAGTGCGCACTGCATTTCGCCCCCCCATCCTCCTCCCTATCTTCTACGCCCCTCCCAACCTCCTTCCTCCCCCCTCCCCGCCCTATCCCTTCCTCCCATCCTTCCCCGCGCCCTCTCCCGCGCTCCGAGCAGATGCTTCTCCGGTGTTACCCTTCTATGGTATCTCCTTGTACGCAGTGCGCCTGCATTTCTCCCCCCCCCCTCCTCCTCCCCATCTCTCTACGCCTCCCCCCTTCCCGCCCTTTATCCCTTCCTCCCATCCTTCCTCGCCCCTTCCTCCGCCTCCGAAGAGTGGCTTCTCCTGATTACTCTTCTATTGTATCTCCTTGTATCGCCAGTGCGCCGCATTTCTTCCCCCCGCGCTTCCCACCTCCTTCGCCCCTCCCCCACCTGCCTTTCTCCCCCTTCCCCGCCGCGCTCTGCCCCCCTCCCCCGCCATTACCCTTCCTCCCATCCTATCCCCCGCCCCTTTCTACCCCCGAGCCCCCTTCCTCCCCCGCCCCTTCTCCGGCGCCTCCGCGAGCGGACGTGCGGGGCGACGATTTGAGCCCGGCACGGCGCGGCCAGATTTACGCGGCGGGGCGGGCCGGCACCGGCTTTTTGCCGCCCTGGGGGTCGACGCCCGGCTGGCGCCGCCGCGCCCGCTTCCGTCGCGAGGTATTTGGGGAACGGGAATGCAAGGGGGGGTGTAATGATGGGCGAGATCCAGCCGGAAGGATGCTGCTGTGACGCCTGCTAGAAGGAGGTATCTCGTCATGCGGTGCGCCGTGACTCCCTCTGTTTGTTCAGAACGCGTGGGTGAATGAATGATTTGTTTCTGGGACATGATCTAATTGTGATTTATTTTTAGACCCGAAGATTGAGTGTATTCGTTTACATTCATTTTACTTCTTAACTGTGAGGGGAGTTCTGCTGTTATATCCCAGGAGTTCATATGTTCCTTCAGAAAGTTCTTGAAATTATCTTGTCAACAAGTACTCCCTCGTTTAATTATGAAGAGAACAGATTTCTTCCCCATAATCGGGGTACATACAAAATACCTCTCCCACTCAAGAGTAACGAGGCCGTATTGTGTAATTTCCGTAAGAATTAAAAATGCCCACCATTCAGCCCAGACCTAAACCCTGTAATTTATTCTTACCACTCTCTACCTTACCTATCTCTAGGGGAACACGGTTCCCAACACTATTCCAATGCAGTGTGTGTTTAGTACGTAACACAAGGTTGTATTTTTACACATCTTATCGCATAGGGGTATTTTGCGTCCTTCGAAAATCAAACTTTGTCCTTCAGCTCACCCTCCCAACCTAATTGGGAAACTACAAATCCCTGACTCGAAGCCGTTCGAGGTAATCAGGTAGTCCGCCTACCACTGGTGCGTTGCAGGTACCGTACAAACTCCATTGCGCTAGTGCGCCGTTGGTCGTTTTTTTGTTTTGTTTCGCCGGGCGAAGGATGCGCGGCTGTCCTCGCGAGGGCGTCCGCCGCCGAGTAGCGGGACCGCGCCGCCCGTGCTGGCGTCACCCTCCCCTCCCCTCCCCTCCCCTCCCTACCCTCTCAACCTTCCCCGCTTCCCGCCTCCCCTCAGGCTCCCCCAGCCTGCTTTCCCTGTTAGGGATTCACATGTAACGCCTTCCGTAGACGATTCAATGTCATTCTGCCTCTGCGTGCAGCTATTGACTTTCCGTACTCACTCTTCGTAAGTCAAACTACTACTGCTTCTTTATCAGCGTCTTTATCCCGTTCAGACGTAGGCTTTTGAAGAAATGTGCGTCCTAAAAATCCTGAGAAATTTTTTCTTAGACTGCCTTACTCAAAAAGATAAAGTCGTACTATTGCGAAACACAAATTCGTACAAAATAATAATAATGATAATAATTTTACAAAGTGAAGAAAGAATGCATTCATGAGAAACAAAACCAAAAGTCCTAACCTGCACAATTGTATGGGTTGACACTTCTATACGTTTGTCTTCACAATTGTGTAGGCAAGGTCGGAAAGGGTTAAGTTTTCTTTTTTTTTTATGTGTCATGTGGTGATATGTCTAATTTTTGCAGTTTCCTTTCTACCGTGATATTCTATCCTCTCACCACTTTGCGTAATGAAACCACTGACCTTTTCGCACCTTATTTACCGTCAGCATATTTCCACTTTGGTTGTTTAAATATATTTTTTTCCTTAGCTAGGTTACCTTTTAAGAACATTAAATGATTACCTGGCCTCGTGTAGTTTCACCGAAAGGTTGCATAGCCTTCCTCCATTTTATTGGATGTCGCTTCTTTCCTGTTTATTGCGTCCTCGTCGCTGTCTGTTTCGCATCTCCGTCGCGTCTCTCGGCCGCGAAGCTCAGGTTTCTTCGTGCTTCTAGGAAGCGCCCGGCCTCGAGCCGGAGACCCGTTCCGTTGGAAGCACGTGCCGAAGCGACGGCGAGCTAGCGGCTGTTTTTCTTTCTTTGTGTGTTTTGTTCTTATTGTGTCGCATTGTTTCCTTTGGGCTTTTATTTTTGTCTCTACATGAAGAAAAGAACGGATGGTTGTCGTAATTCGCCGTAAGGTTCCAATGTACCTCGTTTCTAACAACGTTTGAAACGAACCAAAGGATTTTGACGATCGCTTGTTAGAGCCTGAGACGAAAATAAATACCACATACGTTTTTTCTTCTAAATTGTACACTTACCTTGGAATTAACTTTTTTTTAATTCTTAAATCTGCGTTTTCTATTTCTTATACGTTTCATTCTTTTATCTTAATTTTTCTCCTCTAGTGCAAACGTGCGTAATGGGACTTTTTCTCCCGCATTCTCTCTGGCTTGGGGTTCTCCTCTTCCCTGAGAGTCCAATTTAGGAACTCGGTTGGCGTTTTCCATATGAGGAGGACTCCAGAAATACGTCCCCTCTCGCTTCGGCGCTTCGTTTGAGCAGGAATAGCGCCTCGCGTCGTTCGTCTGGACGGGGAACGTACGTCATGTGGAAAAGGGACTTCGGGGGCTCTTATGGACGCTGCTGCGTGAAGCTAAACAATACGCTGCGATATCAGCAGCACGTAGAGCTCTCCTTCACTCTTCGCTGGTGGATTAATTCATCTTCTGTTCCGAAAACGCTATTAGTACGGAGAAGCACGATAAATGCTAAGAAAAGAAAAAAAATCGTTATAGTTTTTACCATAAATTGTTTGCCGTTTCTTAGCTTTCTTAGTCTTTGACATCTTTGCCTTCTTTTTCTTGTCTCCTTCGCCTTCTACTTTAAATTTCTCATCATCACTAGTAGAAAGTTGCCGACGAAATACAAAGAACTCACTATGGTGCTTTCATAGGCAATTATGAAATGGTGAATCATGATTGAGATTACATGGAATGTCTTTGTACGAATTTGCCATATTCGATTTATGAAATTATTGTATCGATAGCACATACTGAGATATCTTCATAATAATATCGACTTTTATATGTTATAATTTCATTTACAAATGTCTTCGGGCCCAATTGTGTTCGTTGGTATTGGAAAGTGAGGCTATATATTTTTTTAAATGTGCGTACGTCCTAATGTCGACTAGGACGTTTTCCGTGCGAATGGATGGAGCAGCTGCGCAGTAGTGTGGCAGGCGTGGAGCTGCAGCGAGCGTTCCCGATGGAACGCGTGTGAGTACCTGTGAGTCGGCGGCGTTGCGTAGCGCGTCCGTACGATTAGCGTGGGAGGCGTAGTGGGGCGGGGCGGAGCGGAGCAGGTGGGCCAGTGACCCCGCGAGGATCGCGGCGGGCGGCGGGGCGCGCGGGCCGCCGACGGAAGCTTCCCACCCTACCCCGCCCCCCCCGCCCCGCCCTGCCGCGGAGCGTGACGCCGCGAGGCGGCGGGCGGCGTGGTGCCACGTAAGGCTTCCTGGGCCCCTCTTTCACTGTAGACGGCCGTTTCTACTATGGACTAAGGAGGTAGGATCCACACTCTCTGCTTCTACCTCCCCTCTAACTTACTCAGGCCGTTCTCCTCTCTTTACTGTGTTTCCTTTTTCTAATTTGGCTCCTTTTCTTTCTTCTGTATTATTTTAACCCCTCTCCACTTTAATCTTCGCTTCTTGTTCTTTTCTTCCCCTTCTCTCTTCTGCCTTCTTTCTCCCTCCTTTTCTTCTTTCATATTCCTCACTCTCTTTGCCGTCTCATTTCTCCCTTCTTTCTCTCTTCCTCATGCCCTCTCCTTCCTCTCTCCTCACTTCTTCCGTACTCATTTTCATTTGACTCGACCCACACACCCCATTGAGGCCCCTGGGATTGGAACATTGAATGCACTGCGTGAGGCGACTGACTGTACGTTCAGCAGGCTCCAGAACAGGTTCTTTTACATCGCTACATGGATCAGACTGTTGCTCCAGTTTTTTATATCCCAACTTTGCGTGAATTCGTGTTTTTACAAATCCGCCATTCCGCGTTTCTATAAATCTTTTCTCCTATTGCGACCTAATTGTGAGTCTTGGTGTCATACTTACGAAGGAAGGTTCGAAATACCATTCATCTACCACTTGCTTGCTTCTCGTTTCAAGATTTGTTCTGTTTGGAAGTATTTCGACAAAAAGATCTTTATCTAGGCACTAGTAAACATTTTGAAAAGGAAAATGTAATTTTTTTATAGATTATGCATACTTTTGATTAAAACTTTTAACAATATTTATTTTTTCGCATTACGCCCTGAGGAAGGTCGCAGAATGGCGACCGAAACGTCGGCACCTTCGCCATGGACGCGGCGTCACCCGGACAGCCTAATAAATACTGACTCGGCCGCGGAAGCCTACGCTCTCAACAATATTTCTATATGTGTTGATCCTTAGAACGTATAGGATCAGCTGCAAAACATAAAATTTTATAATAGAAATAATATTTCATAATAGAAATATAATTTGTAACAGTGAGAGGTGTAGTTCGCAAGCTTTGTACATGTAAACAGTAAAAGCTTTGCTATCTAGCGTTCAACAAATTCTCCTTCTCACAGCGTTTGGCATTCCAATATAACCTTTTCACGGCCTATGGGTGACATGCTATTCTCCTGCCACGGATTGGCACCGGTTTATCTGACAAAGCTATTGTTGACTCTTCCCGTCAGCGTGGCCTCGTGACACAATTGTCATTTGCCGGGCACGATTCTGCGTACGGGAGTGGCGGTGTGCGCAAAGAGTGTCACAAAGAGAGCATTGTGCGCGTTGTTCTCGGCCGTAATTGAATCCATCGCGAGGGAGATGGCTCTCCGTGATAAAGAGGAGGGCCGGTACGAGACCAACTGCTACAGGAATGCCATCAGGCTTGGCTCTTCCGTTAGGTTACACGGACATGTGTCCCTCCTTTCAGGTTAAAAAAAATTACGTTTACGCGTGTTATATAAAAGCGTACACATTTTCTTTAGTTCGTACTGAGTCGCATTTTTGTTGTGTAAATGCTTGAAAGCGGTTCGGAAAATGGAACAGAACGGTTTGGTTGCTTCCCTAACTGTTTCGGATGCGTTTTCTGGAAGAGTCTTAGAATAATATACACATAAGGGTGATAATATACAAAAATATTTTGTAAAGCATTTAAAATGTGTATTTTTGCTGCTGACGTTAGTAATTGTCGAATAAGTTAAAACCTGACGGTAATTAAACATTTTAATTTCAAAAAATGCGTTAGAAAACTAAGAAAACGTTTTGTGACTGTCTGCTTTTTCCTGTTTTGAAGCTTATCATGTAATATTCTTCCGATCGTTTATTCGACCTCCGCCAACATCGCAACAAGAGACTGTTAGTGACTGGGAATTGTCTACTTACACCCAGCCATTGGGAAGAAAGCTTACAAATTATTGCATTAAAAATAAGGTAATGAGACATAAAGGAAAGTAAAAATGTGTACGTCACATTTCCGGAAATAACTGTGCCATTGCACGTTTCGAAACTGCTCCTCACGTCGCGTCGTTCGGAAACATCTTCCTCGTACCGTCATAATAGACTTCGAAAAGAAAAAAAAAACAGCTTAAGAAGCTAATGTTAATAGCTAAAGTTTTTTGGTGTCATGTCTAGAAGACCGGGGGAACGTTTGTGAGACAGGCAACCTAGTAGCGATGAGCTGTGTCTGGCTGGGAACCAACCCTTCGTTCTGACCTACAGGAGGAAGCAGAGGGGGTTTGCCAAATTCCGTAGCGTTATGTCACACGTTAGGTGGCACACTGGAAAACAGGGTAGCGTGGTCTCTTGTGATGGCGGCTGAGGATTGTTGGTGTCAGAACCGTCAAATGTCAAAGTTTTCGAAATACTTTACTGTTATTGGTTCCGAACATCACCAAACACCGACAAGTCTGTCTTCACGTCCGAGGTCCGATGATAATGACGACCGTCATTCATTAAGTACAATGAAAACAAACGAGTTGAATCGTATATTCCTATTCCAAGAAAATGTATTTCTTATTTAAATTATGTTTGGTACGAAGGTGTTATTACGAAAAAAAGTGAACAACACAAGGCCGACGTCACAAATAACAGTCTTGGTTATACACTAAAGCTGTCGTCTCGGTTTACAAACTCCAAGCGCATGCGGTAATTATTCTATATCGCCGTAATGACGTTAATCACTACTTCACAAGAGCAGTAAAGTGAAAGGGAAATAAAAGTATGAAAATCATTACGTTAATTGTTATCCACGACCGTAATACGACAACAGAAATGCTCTACAAGAAATAAATTAAGACGAAAGTTGTTTGTTCAGTTTCGGCATCCGTCTCGCTTTAAACCCCTCGAGCCGCCACTGGATCCCGAGTAAGTGAGGGAAATGCAGAACCGAGCAGCGGAGTCGGAGGCTTCCGTGGCCAGAGCTCAGAAGTGTTTGTGTTGCAGTGCTTGCTTCACTGAGGCTAGTCTCACGCCTAGCTGCACGAAGGGCACTGACCCTGCGTTACGCTGGATGGTCCGCCACCGCCCCTTGCTTCTCTGTCGCCCCCTCCCCCGCGGTCTTTGCCATCCGTTTCTTAATTCTATTTTTCCACCGTACGCCTGTATGTATTTGCATGTATATCCTCTCTCTCTCTCTCTTCTCTCTCTCTCTCTCTCACACACACACACACACACACAGACACACACTCACTCTCACACACACACACTCTCACACACACTCACTCTCTCTCACACACACACACTCTCACTCTCTCACACACACACTCTCACTCTCTCACACACTCACTCTCTCTCTCACACACACACACACTCTCACTCTCTCACACACACTCTCTCTCACACACACACACTCACTCTCTCTCTCTCTCTCTCTCACACACATACTCACTCTCACACTTCCTCACAAACCCACTCTCCCTGTTTCACTCACACACGTTTCCCCCTTACGCACACACACATCTCTCATCTCTCTCATGAACACACATTCACCTTCTCTCTTCCAAATCTTTCGCACCCCTCCGGGGATGTGACAGACGTGCTTCGCCGCGGCTGGAAAACGGTTTGCAACAAACGGGTGGCCACCGTATTGTCTGTAAATCCACTTCGTTTGCTTATCTCCTCTCGCACTTCTTTCTTCTTCCCCTTCCACATCCATTTCCTCACCTTCCTTCGTCTTCCTTCTCTCCATCTCCAGCACCCTTCTCTCTACTTTGAACGAGAACAACCGATTCCAACGACACTTTCCGCTTATTCATTTTCGCTACCTGACTCGTTTTATTTACTTTATTTTCTGTGAAAGTGTGTTGCAACGCCCTTTTTTTGTTATGAAGTAAGGAAATGTGCCACGTTTGGTCGTTATACAATACTAGAGGAAAATACAGGGGATTCATTGTTTTAACTAGCTAAGATTGTTTTCCTTTCGATGATTATTTGTTTTACTTCGTTAAGAGTGCAAAGACTGTGGGTGTCGAAAGAAGCCGTTAGAAAATCCATAACAGTGTGCTTGTTATCGCCTGTTGTTGCTCGTGCTTGTTAACGTTTCAAAGGAAGCCGACAGGCGTTAATTTCTGAAAACTCTTGTGTCTAATTAGTTGCTTGCGTATCTGTCTTTTGCTGCTGAGATCGTAAATTTCCTCGTATTTTGATTCAGAGTAAGCAGCCCAGATAGCACAAAATAATGTGTTAATGAAAAAATATAAACAAAAATTAAGTAATAAGGAAAGAGAAGTTGATAATTACATTTGTGTAGTAAAATATGCATTTGTTCCATTTCTTCGGAGGGGAAGAAAAAGAAAAGAAAGAAGAAAAAAAAGATAATCATTATTTTTGAACTCGCTTTAAAGCTTCTGCTCTCGTCATTGCTGTCAAGTGTGTAACACTCTCATTTCCAAAATACATTCATTACGCCATGTGGCATTATGGAACGTTACTTAATTTATTTTAATAATTTAATAACATAATGAAGGATATGTGTATGTAAATGCAATGAAACTAGCTTTGGTGTCTAGAATATTTTTCTGTCTGGTAGATTTCCTTCATTCACTGTATGTGTCAAAGGATAATAATAGGAATAATAATAATAATAATAATAATAATAATAATAATAATAATAAAAATAATAATAATAATGATAATAATAATAATAATAATAATAATAATAATAATAATAATAATAATTATTATTATTATTATTATTATTTTGCAGTGGGTCGGTGAAGACCACGCTTATTCTAATTTTCAGCTTCTTTAATTGATTTATTCCTACCACATTGTCGCGCTTTTAGAGAGAGAAAAAAAAAAAAACTAACGTTTAAGCAATCCCTCCATGTGCAGCTGCTCGAGGGCAGCCTGGCCTATGGCGTTGGTGAATGGAGCGTGGGGTGCAGGTGGGGGCGCCCGATTTAGCCGTGCGCTGACCGGAAGCCGCAGCGGTCAGCCGCCCCGGGCGCAGTGGGCCCCGCCGCCAGCCATCTCGGCCAACCGCCATTTCGATTACTCGATACGCATATCGTTACTTTATGTATTTTCTGTTTCGTTAATTTTCTATATTATTTGCATTGATACTGTCGTTTTTGCTGTTTGAATTATTTTCGATTTCGGTATTGATAGATTTTTTATATTTTTTCTCGATACTTTCGTTATTATCGATTTGTAACTTTTCGAGAATATCGGTATCGATATCGGTGAATTGATAATATCGCTGTTTCGATGCGAAAACGTGTAGAATTTCAAGAGTGCTTTATAGTAGGTTTCACCGCGTATATCCCTGATTGTAGGTTTGAAATAAATCGTTCTTTACAAGCTATGAACACTTAAAGGTCCTTTCTCCCCTGACATTCCATAGAGCGTATTTACAGCAGTGTTCTCTAGTATACAAGTGAACAAGTAGTGAAATATTTCTCGATGGAACTGACTCACTGTTCGCGACCAGTGGATATCGTTAACTGTAAAATAAACGAGAAAACACGTAATATCATCCATTAATATACCACTCGCTGTAGAAATTACCTATACGTGAGGTTGATCAAGTCTTTCTTGATATCAATGTAAAATTGTCAAGAACACTCTGTGAAATCTAAAACATGCTGAAATATGTGAACCTTACTTCATTTATAAATGGAATAAAGGCTAGCAGCATCATGAATGTGCCTAACATTTTCTGAAACAATTTAAATTCTGTATCTTAATTAAAACTGTCGATGATTCAAGCATAATTTTATTTAGTGTCGTGCCCTAAAACGTCTCCTAGTGTCCTGCTGGGGAGTTCATCGTCTTGTGTTGCGTGTTCCGTGGCCCGTGCACGTCTGAGCGCTGTCGATCGCTGGCGCCCGGCCAGCCCATCGCCCACCGCCCACCGCCCCTAGCCCACGCGCCCGCCACCACCGCGCCGCCGCCGGCCAGCGCGCCCGCCCGCAGCCCTGAACTTGACAGCTTCGAGGGCCGCCTACGCGAAATGTCTGTGGCTCCGAGAGATCTTGATTTGCCTCGAGTGCCTCTGGAGGACTGGCGGCCCAGCGCGGTCATTACTCCCCAAGTCTGTATCGCGCTTCTCGGACTATGTATATGCTGCGCTTTGCCAGTCCCATCGTTGGTGGGCTTTCAGAGATATTTGCCTGGTCAATGATATTCTTAGTTTATTGAATTGATCTAATAATCGGGATTGAATATCCAAAATTTATTTGATTTCTCAAAGTTTGAATGTTTTCCCCTCTCCAGCTTTGCTCGTTGTATTGAGATTCCACATCATTTTTCAGAAACCACTATATCTCGAATTCCTTCGAAAAAGTATGAAATTTTCTGAATTCCCCTTTATATAATTCCCTATGCAGTCGGATTTCACCCAATTAAACTTAGTTTTATCGAAATTTTTAAATAACCAATCCCCCATCCTGTCTATGGTATCGATTTGCAATACTGAATCAGTGTTTCAATAGATTTCTGCATCTAACATTTATTTATTTTCGATCGAAGACCTTAACCGTGTTATAATCGGAGTCTTGTGCACAACTGAGTAAAAGTTGGTCACAAAACATGTCAGTATAGGTTTCAGAAGTAGTGTAGCACGGAATTAACGACAGACCCAGTATACTTGTTGGACTGCTTTCTAGTGGTGAAGACGAACAATTATGTTCTTCCTTTCTGGAGGACCGGTTTTGTGATAGCCAAGTTCAGAATTAATGTGGTCTTATGTACCCCACTGTTCTTCTTTCGAGAACGTCTTCAAATAAAAGCATTAAAAATAGTTTATTGGAATTAAACACCTATGTCGGCTACATTGAGAATGTAGCCGTCTGGAATGGATTGATACAGAAATGTATAATTTATTATTCTTAATTTGAAATCTTTGATCCATGCGAATAAGTTGGTCAGTGTTTTGCTTTCCTGTTACATCGTGGTTAAGAATGAGTCGATTTTATATTATTTCGATTTTAATATTCTCAGATCACCATTAAATCACTATTAAACAACAGACAAATAAGTTCATATTAGCAATGCGCATTTAATTACTCGTTCTTCTTTTCTCAAAGTGAGAGAGATTCTATCCAAAAAAAAGTATCGTATTTCTTTGTGCATGTCTTTTTCATGGTATCAGGAAACGAATGCTCGTGACTGTCGACTGTCCATTTCTGTGTTCAGAATTTCAGAAAGCTGAGAAAGAACAGGGCGAGATTTCTCCGTGTCTCTTCGAGCAGATGCAATACTTCCGGAATTAGTCATCTCTTCGAGAGGGAGTGGGGAAGAGGGGGAGTCCTAGAATAGCCATGTACTCATCTGGGGGTTTCGTTTCTTTTCAGAGATTACTCGAAACTGTTTTTGTTAGGCGTACAACATTGGAAAGTAGTCGTTATGTCTTAAAAAATAATGTATTAATGTTCAAATGTGCTATATTAATTTTCGTAATATCTCTTGCTTAAAGTCGGAAAATTAGCCTGAACTGGAGAAAATTGATTACGAGGAAAAATACAGAACTGCTCATTCTGATATTCGTGAAATATTTTTTTTCTTCTACTTGCGAGTGCGCGAAGCCTCTATCTAAAAACAAAACATGATATTAAAATTTTCTGAGGAATATTTCAGTGGTATCTTCGGCGAAATGTCAAACAAATTCACAAGTCCTCAACCTCTTTCGGATTTTACATCATTCGGAATGCTGACATAATTATCTCGTCATGAATATTAATTTTTGTTTCTTGTTTTGTGGCTACTAGAAAAAAGGCAGTTGTTCTGCCCACCTGAACTTGATCGACAGCGTCGATTCTCGCTGTGAAACACTGCCAGCCTAACCGACATTGACACACTTATCTAAGAACAAAAAACAAACAAGCGATAATGTTGGTGATTCAGGATCGCGATTTTCTTTTTTTACGTGGCGTGTGTGAAGAACCTCCGGAACCGTGCGATGGTGCCAACGTTTGCGCCTCTCCCATCGCGTCACGACTGGTTCGGACAATCCCATGTGTCTCGGGGCCGGTTTTCCCAGTGAAGAGGCCCGTGTTCCGAGTCTTTGAACACGACTCGGGACGTGGGAACATGACAACACTATTTTGATTGGCTTGGTTATGTTTCCCTTCTTTTTGCAGATCTGAAGAATATATTTATGTTTAGTCATTATTTCTTAAATTTAAACAAAATTGCTTAATTGCACTGTTTCAACTGTTTCAACATCAGTTGTTCAGTTAAACAGTTTGCTCTTTTCTAGTTCCCTGTGGACAGATGAGTCGTTTAATTGAATAATTAAGGATTTTCATGCGCTTGGTGTCAAATTCACTACCCATCACATCAAAGTACCATCAAGTCTCTGTTTATACGGAATAATCGAATGCCATCAAGACTCTGTGTATACGAAATCTCGTAATACGTTGTAAGGAGGGTCAATTCACCCACGTATTAGTCTGCCCTGCACTTTGAATAGGAGTAAATGATTACCAGTAGATCTGATCTAATATTGCTCAGATCTAGCGTCGCCCATCACGCTGAGAGTGCAAGTGTCTGATCTCTTGAGTTGTCAAATTTTACCGGTTCGGGTTTGTGCGTATGTGTTTAACCGTATGCCTAAGACGCCCATGGCAGTCCAGGTTCGCATGTCCGGTTTTTCCGCGACTCGTGTTCTTCGCACAGGGACCGTCCGACTGTGGCTCCCTCTCGTCACGACCTGTCAGTTGCTCGCCGTTGTTCTTGCAAGGTCCTTATTCGGAAGAGCGGTATGTGCACACATCTGGAAGAGAGGAGCAATCAAAACGAGTGTCGTGTCGAAGGAGGAAGGAAAGAAAAATCAGGCGGCGACGGAACGAGTTTGGCTCGTGACAGTTTTACCTGCCGGGATCACGGACGCCCGTGCTAGTCAATTTTTTTTTCAACTTAGAACACTACGTATCCCGTTGAGAGAAATCCGAATCAAAACCTCAAAGAAGCGAGCGACCGCCCAAGAGCGAATAAGTGGTTCTTCGTCCACTCATTTGAGAATAAGCGCTGTGAATGAATGGGACACTCGTTTCAAGCGGCTGCTGCGAATCCGGCCCAGCGTCTTCCAGGCGAACGGTTGCCTCAAATTGCTCGGCGCAGCCGCAGGCGACTGGGCGGCTGACTACCTCACGCGCGGGAGGCTGGGCTGCGTCCACTCTTCGCGGGTGGGGGCGGGGGCGGGGGCAGCCGCTCCCGTGGCGTAACGGCATTCCTGGCGTCGCGGCGCCCGCCGGCCGCCGCATCCTTGCCGCGGGCGACGCTCCCCACCCCCACCCGCCGCCCCGCCCGCAATCCGGTGGATCGGGGCCGGACCGGGCTGCGGTCGCTATCTGTGGGAATCCTAGAGCTCATTGCTCTAAGACCACGAGGACATGACTTCCTTCTGGTGAACCGTTCTTGGACATCTCTTTTTCGTCCTTCCTCTCCTTATTTTTCTTTCGCTTTCCTTCTCCTCCTCCACCACCTTCTCATCTTATTCTTCCCTTCCTCCATCTTTTCTTCCTCGTGTTTTTTTGTATTATTCTTCTCCTCTTACTCGTCCTTCCTTTTCTCTCCTCATACGCTGCCCTTTTCCTCCACTCCTCGACCGTTATCATTTTATTTTGATTTCTGTTTCTTCAGCCACATTTTTACGGGAATTTACTGACCAATTACAGACAATGATTCTTGGCTTTTCCACACAAGATAAATAATGAGTCAAGTGACATCATGTGGTTTCTCTCTGCCTTCCGCAGTATAATCACTTAGCGAAACCGCCACCAGCGGAATCCGAGGGATCTGAATTCGCACCTCTTTCTAAACGTTGCTACGTTCTCGAACATCTGTATTGCATTATTTAGTTCCACCTAGTTAAATTTTGAAGAAAATCTGAAAACATTCCATTGTAAACCTGGTAACTCATAGAAAAGAGTAAAATGAAGTAAATACACAAAATTGCAGACAGTATTATATAGGCTTATAATAACATTTATCCGCTATTATGCGGTAATTATCGTGTAACATAAAGTAATTCTCACTGACAAAATCGAACTCTGAATTACATCTCAGAGATTCAGTGTGATGTAGCCGTACTGCAAAATTATCGTAATAATCGTTTTCAATGCAACGAAGTCCCTTTAAAGAGCAACTTCAGCCAATAACGTTTTTCTAGAGCAAACTCTCTTTCATGCGCCAACTCCAATTGTTTTCGTACCGCACCTAACGAGCACCGCACACAGCACTCAAGGACGCTGCGCAAGCGGTGCCTATGGAAGAACAGGTTCACGAGGCCTCTCGCCACGACGTTTGCCTTAAAAGGCGGTCGGCTGCTAGGATCGTTTGTTTACTTCAGTCTCTTAAATGGAGAACGGAGGACGCGATCCTAATTAAAAGTGAAAGCGGTTACCAGCTGCTCTTTTTGTACAAAGGCGTCTTTTTGAAGTGGCAAGTTCGTTTCTCGGAAACGTAGCGGAAATTGACTCCGTTTAAATGACTAATCAAAAGCCATTCATTGCCTAGTCTTTCGGTCACTGATATGAAAGTTTAAGATAGCTGAGATAATAAACTTGTAGTTTTTCAGTTTTAGTATTAAATTACATTTACCGACTGTCGTATGTGACTTACAATAACACAATTATAACGTGTAAAGAGCCAAGCTTATAACGTTTGGTAACGATTTTGAAGCCTCCAAAACACTGAGAGATTATTAAGGACTCATTTCAAATCTTAAAGAGAGAGTCTAATCTTTTGATTGGGTCCTCTCGCCCACCGACCTGTCGGAGGACTAGGGACCTAAACACCTACACGTAACGTTTTCGAACATTTACATTAAACCCGATTTATCGTTGAATGAGCGGTTCAAATTAATTGATTTAGAACAAAAAAATCAGACATTTACCAAGCTTTGACATAAGCTCTCAATTTCTCCTTAAATAATATAACACAACGATTGTCGTATGACTTTGATAAAAAAAATGAACATTAAAACATGAAACTGCTTTGGGGGAAGTTTTAAATATGTTACTTCTTAATTCTTTTATCTTTTAATTATCATAAATTCGCTTTTTCAGCTGTACCGGAAAACATTATTATAATTATTATTATTATTATTATTATTATTATTATTATTATTATTATTATTATTATTATTATTATACTTGATGTATCTTGAGCATTTCAAAGGTCAGTGCCCAGCCATGCTCAAACTAGCTAGTCCGTGTGTGTGTGTGTGTGTGTGTGTGTGTGTGTGTGTGTGTGTGTGTGTGTGTGTGTGTGTGTGTGGTGAGAGGGCGTAGTTCTGGCGGCGGCGCCGGAGTGCGCGTTTCGACGCCCGGTGCCTGGCACAGCACCTGTTGACCTCATCGCCCGCGTCCTAATTTAATTGCCCGCCCCCGCCTCAGCGCCCGCCCGGAATAGGCGCCGCGAGAAGCGACTCGCCTGGTGCCAGGCACCGCCCGTTGCTTGCGCGCTCTTGTGCCTTTCTAACGCCCCCACGCGCATAGAGTGCTCTTTTGCAGATTGTTGGCATATCCTTTCTTTTTTTTAAATGTGGTTTTTAATCTCGGCGATTCTTGGGCGTATATTGAAAACAACTGAGATTCATTCAAGAAACGGAGGAGAATGGATGAATGAAAATTCAGAGCAATGGATCGATTCTCCAATTAAAACTCTAGAAAAAGAAAGAAGTAGTTGATTCTGTAATTGCTTTTCGCTACGTTTTATTTTGTTCGCCACCCAATCTTAGACGACCAAAGACTGAATTTATTCATGGTATATGTTTCCATAGCTCCTTTACCAGGATTAATCCGATGCCGTATGGATTAGCTGTCGTTCGTTCGTTCTTATTTCATATCCTCCTCTGAAATGCACACGCTGTCTCTCTTGCTGCTTTTCTTTGCCTCCCAATCTTCGAAGACAAAAGAATGAATTTATTCGTGGTATATGTTCCCATTGTTCCGTTACCAAGATTAATCCGATGCCGTATGGCCGTAGCTGTCGTCGGTTCGTTCTTATATTGTCTCATCCGTTTAATTGCACACGCTGTCTTCTCCCCCCTCTCTCTCCCCTCTCCCCCCTCTCTCTCTCCTCTCCCCTCTCTCCTTTCTCTCCTCTCTCTCCTTTCTCTCCCCTCTCTCCCCCCTCTCGTCTCTCTCCTCCCTCCCTCTCCTCTCTCTCCCCTCTCTCTCTCTCTGCGCTCTTCGATCTGCGCGGGCGCTGCCTCCCCGGGGCGGCCTCTCGCGTGCCCGTGCGCCATGCACGCCGCCCCGCCCTGCACTGCCAGCGCTCCGCCGCCGTTGCGGTGTGAGGCAGGCTATTAACTGCTGCCGGAGCAATCTGCGATACATCACTGTGATGGATTTAATTGTTCGCACTCGTCCATAATAGTTTTCGGCCGGTGCGAGGGAAGGCATTACGACAGACTCGCGTCACAAACCTCATTTACTCGAAACAGGAATGCATGATTGTATGCGAGAGAGTGTGCGAACGGAAGCGCGTTGGTGTGTTTGGGGATCTAGTCGTTTTTTACTTTCGTTAGGAGAGACAATATGCTGTGAAAAAAGTTGATTTCTCTTCGTTTTATTATTTCCTGCTGCCGGGCACATTTCTTATTCAAAGAATATAATTGAGTCAGATCGTGCACGTTAATCAAACGGCTAATGATATTGTGGGTAATGAATGCTTCGATGACGTAATTTTCCTTTAGAAATACTAGACCGCGTTGATTAATATAAATACTATAAATGGGAACGAAATTTAAATACCTGTTGAAGTTTGACTAGTTGCGCACCCTCTTTAAACAGATTAAAACTACAGTGACACACTTTGAGACTCGGAATCTCACCCAACTTGCAGCATGAACTACGTAAACGGTTAAATTTATAAATCATTTCAATTAAAGCACGTACCATGACACCCCATATCAGATACATCTGGAGATATCAACACGATGACTTTGCCCCAGTGAACACGTTTGCCCCAGTGAACACACAATCTAAACGTTTAATTTTATTGTTAATGAGAGCCAAACCCATTTCCGAGCGAAGGTGTTGGATGAGGCTTCCGACTTCTTACCGGCCATTTCCTGTACAGGTGAACGCTGAGGTACCTTCCACTGGGTGGACAATGGAGGAATGTCAATGATTCGGATGTGTTACGCGATGGAATAATGAGTCAACTACTCAACATGACGTGGTGAAAACACCCATGCCTTACGCATGTCTCGAATTCGTTGAACTTCTGCTCCGCATATGTGGAACTTGGTCCAAACCTGTATACAACTTGAGGGTGACGATTGTTTTGGACAATTAATAGCCGCGCTTATAGTCAGGGGCCATTGTGCTAGGGCATATTGCTAGGGCCATTCAGTGAAAATCCGCCCAATCACGCCAAATGACCGAGTGGTGAAAAAACTGAACTGTGACTCGTGCTGGTACGAGTAGTAACAAAATAGCCCCACTGTTCACAAGATGTTTAAAATTATATCTTTGTGCGTAAAGCCTATCTATCTTCGGCAATCAATACTTTAATAATTTGTAGAAAAGTTTGGGCACGATTAATGCCTATTCAAATAAAAATTTAAAAAGATGCCTCTGACATTTTCATAATAGTTGCACATTTGCAAGAGTTTCACGACTAAAACTTCTGTGATTAGTACATATCTTTCAGAAGACCAATTTTGCACATTATTTAGGAAAAGGTGGATACTATTGAGGATTTGGGAATAAAAAAAGCTTCTCATCGCCCAAAAATTCTCCTGGAAAACAACGAATTCCACCCTTTGGACGGAATCCCGCAAAATGAAATTTCTTCGCAAGTCGACTTTCTCTCTCTCTCTCTGTCTCTTTCTCTCCCTATCTATCTATCTCTATACAATTGGCGAAATTCCGCCCAATACGGCATCCCTGCTTTCAGCTTCTCGAGAGGTTTGAGACCGGGTCGTACGTCTTTGCGCAAGAAGCCCTTCAACCCCGCTCGGGGCGTATTAATAGCCGCGCCGTCAGCGCCGGATTCGAACCCTCCGCGCTCTATTTCCGTCCCGCGGGGCTGCGTGACGCATCGGAAGAGACGTGGCCCCAGCGCTGCTCCTTAGGGGAGGCACTGGCGCCCCACCTCCTCCTTAGGGGAGTCTCCTTTAATATGCCGCTCGACGGACCACTTATTTGTGTTTGTTGCACGTCTCAGCATATGGAACTCACGAACTGAAATTACGTGTATAAGTATTGTACTTGTGAGAAGCTATTTATTATTTGTCCTTTTGAGTCTTCAATGCAATTATTTTCTGTTCTCTCTCTCTCTCTCTCTCTCTCTCTCTCTCTCTCTCTCTCTCTCTCTCCCTCATCCTCATCCACCCTCCCTTCCTCCTTCTCTCTTTCGCTTTCCACACTGTAGCCCTCCCACTTTTTCTGTCGCTCGTCCTCCCATTCTTCTCACTCTCCTGTGTTCTCTCCATCTTTTCTTCTCAACTCTCTCTCACTTCCCTCCTCTCTCACTTCCTCTTTCGCTTGACTCCACTCTCTCTCTCTCTCTCTCTCTCACTTCCCCTATTCCCTCCTCTCTCTCTTGCCTCTCTCTTCCCTCCTCTCTCTCTTCCATCCTCTCTCTCCTTCGTCCTCTCTCTTTCTCTCTCTCTCTCTCTCTCTCTCTCTCTCATGGTAGTGCATCTTAGTTCGCGGTTTTATACGGCATCCTCAAACTCTCAGGAATGACAGATGACAATCTTTGGCGGAAGGGGAAGGAGTGTAAGATCAGCTCATTGCTGGGACCGAAGAGAGAGTGGAGAAGTAAGGATCACGCGCGGTCGGTGTCCCGTTGTGGAATGCACTGTGACTGATCGGAGGAAACGGCCGATCAGAGCAACCGGCCTCTAATATTCTCATCCAAACAGTGGAGTCCTCCGACCTAACTTCGCGAATCTAGGACTTTCCGCTCTACGAGGCTGCAGCTGCAGGTTCGCAACTACTTACTCTGACGCATGCGGTAGAGAGCTAACGAAATTGTCAAATATGGCTCGTTCATTCCAACCCGGGGCAAAGCTCGCGTGATTTCACCACGTGTACTTGGTCGTGACAGACCACTGCAACTAACATCAGCTCTTCGAATACGCCGACGCCATTTCCTGGAAGTGGCAACACGGAGGTGTCCTTTAGGGAAAAAAAAACTTGTGTAGGAGAAGGAAGTCACAATTTTCTATATGCTATTCTCATTAAAAGATAAGACTTCACGAAGCACGCGTCGAATGTAAAAATAAATCTTCGTAGACGATACTTCCAGGAATGGTGGTGCTTGAGTGTTGCGAAAGATTGCTGGAATTAAGCCTGTATCGGGCCATATAACCATATTACGAACAACCTCCACATTTGGGTATATATACCTCCACGTTTGGGTTATCGGAGATACAAAGACTAGGCGGCATTCTAGTACAGTGGAAGTTGTATTATACTTGACATACGTAGAATGACAAGTACCAGTCATGTCATTGAAAATATTCATTATTTTACGCAACACGCGTTCTTGTTACGTATCTTTATGTGTATATAACTTTTTTATTGCTGTGAAATGACCCAATACGGTGAAAATACTGAATGATCGGTTTTCAAACGACATTTTTATGAATGAATCCATTCAGTGGTAACCTATAGATCTCAGACTGACATTTTACCTTATAATGTAGATTCTTTTTAACTGTGAGCCCACACGCGGCGCCTCGTCCGTGACGTCTTTCAGCTTGTACTCCCGGGAGACGCGCAAAGGCGCGTCTTTTGTCTCGCAACTCGATAACTTGCAGAATCACTGCTCCGGTCCTCAAACACTGACCGCCATCAGCGGCGGAGACGAGGGCGGCGGCCGCGTCGCTCCACTAGATGCATCGGCGACGTCGCCAGAAGCCCGGACAGGGCTGCTGAAGAACACGCGGGGACGTTCAGCCGCCGGAAGGAACAGAGGGTCGCGCGCGCACGGCAGAACTCCGCTTCCGGGACGCAAACCTCCGTTAGGTGGCTTCTCTCAGTTTTCTAGAGAGGTTTTGCTCAGCGCAGAAATAGATAACCGGATGGTGCTCTGGCGGCGAAGGCAAAAAGTGGTTCCGTGTCTAACTTGTATCGGCGCTGCACTCAGTATTAAAGGTGTTGCATATTTTTTATCTGACGCTTGTAACATTCATTTTTCATTCGAGTTAATAGTTTCGAAACGTGAATTTATTTTTCGTTGTCAAATTGTTACAATTAAAAATAATATTTTGTAGAAAAACATGCGAAGAAAACATTACTTACAACCTGGTGAACGTTCGTAGTATATTTTCCTTATTCAAATAATCGATCTCTTGTTTGTTTGTTTCAGTATTCATCTACTTAGTCGAAATCTTTGTCAATTTTTTTTTACTATTATATTTTTTAAGGAAAAAAAGGTGTATTATCGAAAATTAATTATAGTAGTCTTGTTTATAAAATCAGTTTGGTACAATTTCGACTTGGTGTTTGCTTTGTCAATGTGGGGCTTGCTGCGGCCGTTTCCCCTTTGTAGTAAGTAGCGCGCGCGCTTATCGCGGGCCGGAGCCCGTCCGCCGCGTTGGCATGCGAGCGCCGTGCGGCTGCGGCAGCGGGCGCAGCTGCGGCTTGGGCTAATATGGGCAGGCGGCGGTGTTGAGTCACGGCACGCCCTCTCCGCCCGCTCGGCCTCCCCGCTCCGTCCTGCCCGCCCCGCTTTCCCGGCTTCGTTCTCTCCTCCCCGCTCCGCTCACCCCACCCACTCCTCTCTGCCCCGTTCTCGCTCCTCCCCGCTTCGCTCTCCCGCTTCGTCTTTCCCGCTCTGCTCCCCCCACCGCCCTCTTCGCTCAGCTCTTTCAACCCCGTTCTCCCTTCTTTCCCCTTGCTTCGTTTTCCACGCTGACCCCGCTTCTACCACCCAGCTCTGCCCTCCCCGCACCGATCTCCTCACTGCGCCCGCCCCTCCGCTCTCCCCACTCCGGTTCTTCCTCCACTCTCCCCGCAATGTCTGTTACACTTCACCCTCTGATTCGCCCTCCTTCCTCCCTCCTTCTGCACCCCATCCTCTTTCCGTCTCTCCTGCGTCAACTTCTGCACGTACTCTCCGGTCGCACTTCACGCCTTCAGCCCGCTTACACTCCTCCCTCTCCCGCCTCGCGGTTCTCATACGCTGGCCCTGCACCCTGTTTGGGATTAAAATCCGCTCGTGCATACAAACGGAAGCAAACCGAATTAGGCGTTTACTGTGCCATACGGGTGCGCCAGTACCTGCTTAGATCGTTTTATATTGTCGATAGGTATGTGGAGTCGAGCCTCAGTAACATGTGATTGTGATTGTAAGACGACATAAATTTAATACAGAACAATACGTAATAAATGGAAGTTCTGTAAATTAATGATGATGCGCAGATGTACTCTGACAACCTTTACGATAAAAATAAGTATATGATGTTCTTATTAAGTTCTTACGCTCTTCTACAATTTTTCTGAGATTGTGTTAATATTCGTAACATTTGTATTTTATCAATTACTTCATCGGTACTTTTATTCTATCATTCAATTTCAATTAGGTCTTCCGAGAAACGTGAATGATGGTGTATCGAGTCTTGGGGATACCGTCTTCAAACATCTTCCACCAAACTTTTACAAGCCAGTCATTCAGTGACCTATAAATCTGTGCTCGGCTGTGGTTGCACATTAGTTAAGATTTTTTATTATATCGTTCAAGTTTGATTCTGATGTTTTAGAGATAAGTAATTGAATTGTCACTTGGACTTTTTTTTCGGGCATTGAAGTCTCCAAATTCAACCGTGGTTCTGGAGCTTTCTCTAAGGCAACTTCGCAGCCAGGTGAGGCGCATGTGTGTAGCAGGCACTTCTGCAAGTGTTTTGTATGTTAGAGTCCGATGCCTGGAAGCGAACTTCAAGCTCGTCGAGGTCTCCTGTCTATTTATATTTATATACGATTTCTTCTAATGGCTGGTTTTATTATTTCCCTTAGGAGCGGAGTCACGTAATACTTGGTTTGATCAAGTTGGTCATTGTTTCATTTTGTTCACAGAGGAAAGGAAACAAAGCGCTTTTGAAACGCAACATGCTATTGGTGTGCATATTGAATGTTCGAATGACAATGTAGCCTCTTCTCATTTTACGATTGCTTTGGAGTCTCCAGCTTCGTGTTCACTCTTTATTGTTTTGCGGTTATTCTTTCCCTTTTTTCATTGTCCGCCTGTCTGTCTGTCTCACCCCGGCCATCTTGCTTCCTGATCTTTGCTTTCTGTGTTAAACATTACTTCCGTTTGTTTCTCAGACGGATGGAGTTCTCTCTCGTTTTTCTCTGGCCCTTCATTTACTGGCGATTTGCAGGTCCCAAACGCCCTTTCATGTGGCTGCTAGCAACAAGCGCGTGTACAACCCACACGTTTTGAGCAGAAGTGCTGTCTGTTGCTTCGCGTTGCATCATGGCGGGTCTGAGCCCAATGTGTCCGAGCGACATGGTGATTCTGTTTGAATTCTTGTTTGGTTCCCTCGGATGGCTTCTGTCTCTGTCCTCTTCTGCTTTCCAGACATTTCATTACTTTTTTTCGTCAGCAGTGTGTGTACGTCGCCCCGGCGGCAGCCTGTCTGCTAGTGAGGAAGTGCATGCCCCCCCC
>BOPP01000101.1:4451085-4508585 GCA_017312745.1 Gryllus bimaculatus
CCAAGAGGGGGAGGAAAAGGGAATCTCTAACGCGTTGTTTTAAAATATATTTTAATCTATTTGCTTGAGAAATACCCGCCCTCCACGTACACAACACATAAAAAAAACTCCTGCCTGCCCCTCTAAACTTTCCCTCCATCCTGTCCTGTCCTGCACCTGTCTGCCTGGTCGTTAGCTTCCGACCAGCCCGCTTCACACTGATAACCTGCTCCTCTCAGATCTGTGCTCATAGCACACGCTCTCACGCATCCGCCTAGTCTCGTGACCGCCCGACTGTGCTCGCTACGTCTCGCTACGTACAGGCACTCTTTGCCCCCTTCACTATCCTGTTCATCCTCTTCCCCTCCTCCTCGTTATCCGCCCCGCCCCATCTTTCCTCACCGAAAAGCCGCGTCTCTGTCGCGTTATTGCAATGGTCGTGATACAATTCGTCGAGAAAACATTTAATGACTCGGCACTATGGCGCACCTTAGAAACAATTATTTCCGTAGCCGTCCACGTCTGAGTTTAAACGTCATAGCTTTGAACTTTATCTAGTAAGTCATGTAATAGGATTTCTTTAAAAGCTTTTTTAAAAATTAACTTTTCACTTGCGCCACGCGTGCATGAGGTCCGCGAATGGTAATTGATTGCACTTTCCAGTGATGCGGAATTTACGCCTCTCTTCGCGTTCAAAAGACGGGTGAGAAATCGGCACGCGAGTGTTTTGGGGCAAGAGGAGGGGCCCTTCAAGTGGGGGCTTGCCCTTCTCGACGACGGCCCACCGAAACGGAAGGGTCCCTCTCTTACAACGCCCGTGCTATAAACCACTTGCAGCGTGTTTGATTTGTCAAAGGGCTTTCTATTTTTCCTCGCCCCGACGCCCACGACGTGAAGGGCAACCGAATAAACGCGAGGGGGGAATGTTTTACAGACGCTGATTCTTTTTCAGGGTTTTATTTCCCGGCCATACTTTGCCGTGGTTCTCTTTAACAGCGGTGTGAAGGGACTCTTTCGCGCCAAGGACATGTTGAATTTCTGAGCGGGGTTTCTTTTTTGAAAGCATTGGTAAAAACTCATTGTATCGTCTTTGATGTTGAACATACCCACAAACATCACACAAGCAAATGAACTTTTTTTTGGAGCTTATCGTGATATTCGTTGTTCTCCTTGTTATCGTAATCAATAATTTATTTGTTGAACTTAGTTATTGTTTTGTGTGTGTGTTTGTGTTTTTTTTTTTTTTTTTGTATCCGTTGGTATCGAGCACCATTTTAATTATGTAACCGCTCCACAGAAAATTAATCCAACAAACACTCTGCGATATTGTCCCCTTTCTTTGACATCTACGGAATCTTTGAAACTGTATTCAATAGTATCGCCATTAAAACGGCGACGGATTTTTGTATTTACGATCTATAATCTGGTAAAAGCAAATCTGCCTCCCTGCAGTCCTGTAACTCGTGTGATTGATAAAGTATATGAAAGATAAGAAAAAAACTCTATACTTTTTTAAGTATATCCACATAACAATTGTGATATCATTCCTGGGGTATAATAATAATAATAATAATAATTAATAATAATAATAATAATAATAATAGGTAACAAAGGTATTAAATTATTGATTTTATTGCGACTTCTCTTTTATTATTATTGAATTTATTAATTTTTTTCTTCTTCCGAGTTCAAATTGTGCTTGTTCGATTGCAAAGGAAGTGGGCTGTCGGGGCGCTCCGCTCGTGGCCAAGCAGAGCGCGTCAGGCCCCCGTCGGCTGCCCACCTCTTTCCGTCGCTTCACGCCCCGCCCTCGCCCCCTTCCCTACCCCCCTCCCCTGTCACAGTCTCGACGCCCAGACACCGTGACCGCAAAGCGGCGCGGCGCGGCGCCGCCTCAGCCCTGCTCAGCTCAGTGCCTCAGCGGAGGCACCGTTGACGTTGTTGTTCGGTATTATTGAAACGACGAAGGAAAAAAGTACGCCTTGGCGGACGCTCTGTGAAAACAGATAAATAATGGAAAGAAGAGCACAACACGGCTCAGTTTTCGTTCAGTGACTATTTCGAAACTTGTGAGGGCAGACCGACGCGAAAATGCTGGGTCGTATTTAAATAGCCATATTATATGATATTACACACACGCGCGCGCGCGCCCACACACACACACACACACACACACACACACACACACATATATATAATTTTACAGATAAGAACTTTGTAATTTTCTGAGTAACTATATTAAATTGTTTGCAATATATTTATTTAAAAATAACGATTATTTGTTTAAACATTTATATTGAATACAATTTTTTAGAGAGAGATTTTTTGATAGTGTTAGATTAGAAAAATACATACGCACGATAAGAAAAAAATAGAAAAGCACCTCACCTCACACCACACCACTTCACTCCACTCCCCTCCACTCCCCCACACCATTCCACACCAAATCACTGCCACATCTGACCACACAGCTCACCACATCCTACTCATCTCACCACACCACAGATCGCTCTGCCCGTTCTCCCAGTCCCCGCTCCTAGCGCGACTACATCCCCTTCATCCAAGTCCCCGCTGCGCCGCTATCCGTCACACCTCGGTGCATTGCGGATTGCCAAAACGCCCCTAAATACGCACATGAAAATCGACTAGGCAGATTGCCAGGGCACCTAATTTAAAGATTACCCGCTCCCCAAGGTTTCATATGAACTCTTAAAACATATCCGTAAGTGGCTCCAGGTAGGATGCTGTGCTCTTTACCTTAAGATGATAGAAGGTCTATCACGAAGGAGTGCTATAAAATCTATTTTTACAACAACAACAACAACAAAACATTTTCAATCCATCCCGGACCATTCAGAACTCCGTGTCTCGTTCATATCCTCGTTGATTTGCTGGTCTTTATTGAAGTTTCTGCTGTTGGATAGACCGCTTTGTCTGCCATTTTCAGGTTTTCAATTTTTCTGTTCTTTCTACTGCCTCTCTTTCTGCTTCTTCGGGGCTCGTAATGCAGGAAATTGCTGGCATCACCATAAAGGCATATATATATATATATATATATATATATATATATATATATATATATATATATATATATAAGAGAGAGAGTGAGAGTGTGAGAGAGTGTGAGTGTGAGAGAGAATGTGAGAGAGAGAGAGTGTGTGTGTGTGTGTGTGTGTGTGTGTACGGTCTAATGTGCACGCAGTTACGGGCCAGGATCTTTAGTTCAACTGAGTTAACATCAATCAGCTATCATCATCTTACGAAACTGTTGATTTTTCGTCATTAAGAATTGAGTAACAACTTGTTATAATTCAGGATATTCATAATAATTCACGATATTCATTTAGGCAGTGATGAATGTGTGTTTTATGAGGCAAAAGACTACCTATTGTCTTCATATTACGTAGGTTTTCTACGGAGAGCATCAAATACGGAGCTGGAATATGCGTAATGCTTACGATTTGAGCGGTGCATTTGTATGTTCAGCCTCAATGACATACTAATTTTGACCGGATGGAATCGAATTTTCGACTCGATTACGAAATTATTTGAACACAGAAAGAATTGAAGAGTTTGAGTCGAACGTAAGTGTCGAGCTACCTGCCCCACGCGCACACTGTGAACTAAGGTCTAACGTCCGTTGAATGGCGCACTGGAAGAGCCAGTACATAAAATCGCTTTGCCTGTAGAGTGTTCAAGAGAAGTTATGAACAGTGTGTTGTCGGTATTAACGCACGCAGGGAGCTTCATGCGTATAGCTTAGTGCAGTATTAAAGCAACAGTCTAGAATACCACTCCTTTATTTATAATGTGTTATATATGTTTAATAATAATAATTATAATAATAATCTGACACCAGGATGTTAACTTCGCAGAAGTAATTTATGTCCAACAGAATGACCATATATCTTAGTAAGTTTATTTCTCACATGCATTTTGTATACTATCAATTTCGCACAAGATTCTAATTAAGTGGTTAGTTGCAGTTTCACTTTTCGCATTTACGAGGCAACGGTTGTAGCAGTATCCCTCTCCAGTCTTGAAATCTTACATTTTGTGCAAAGAGATGAATATATGCACATGGATAATGCGGCGGCTTAAGTTTGAAGTTCCGTCTTACAAGTGTCAAGTAGGAGATGCGAAACCTGGACCATCCCGGTTTTGCTCATTGGCGCAGATTGTACGTCTCCATAAGTCGCATACATCTTTTAACTGTTACATTAAATACATTTAACTGGAGTAAAATAAGATACAGTGGGAAATTAGTCACAAAGCTCTCCATTTTTTAGATTCTCGTCTACCGCCTTTTATTTCATTAGAAAGAATTGAACAGATGTCATCGGTTGATGGGGATTTAATAGAACGCACATTGGTGAAATGTTCTCAACTGCATACTTTTATAGGGATACAATATATAAAACGTGTTATGTTTTAAATTTTTTACCAGATATATTTCAACTTCATTATTAACCTCCATAACCTGAATTAAACAGTTGTCTTTGTTGAGCAGTTTCGTAGTAGAGATGGTTGTTTTTTATTAGTTTAGATTATTTTCTTTAGAAAATGGAACTAACGATTCATCTGTCTCTTTCAGATGTTGATACCCCTGAACCGGACGAGAAGTCGCTGATTACGTACATCTCTTCTCTGTATGATGTGTTCCCTGAGCCGCCTCCAATTCATCCTCTCTACGATTCCGTAAGTACATTTACTCGTGCATTTTATTTTACATTTTATTGTTTATTAGTTCATAAATTCCTTGATTATCCTGTTGAATTTTCCTTGTTCACTCTCTTACTATTTTAATTGAGGAAGTTTGAACTTCAAAATAAAATAACAGAAAAAAACTAGCTTATTTAGGTCTGTAATAGATATAATTATTCGGGGGGGGGGCAATATTCTATTTTGTAAACCGCTATAACGAATTGTCTATTGAAAGTCATTGTAACAAATTCATCCCCTGAAGAAAATTGCATTCCAGTTCACAAGTTGTAGAGACTGATAACTTAAGTAATCAATTCTCAAAGTACGAAGTCGAAATGTCTTTCCTTCCCCTTTGGTGCACGCGAGAAAAGACATAATTTAGAGGGTCGTAGCTCGAAAATCGGCTTACCCAAGGGAGGAGGAATATTGGGTCTTTATCTAACACCTCACAACTTCTCAGAAGCCGATAGCACATATTTGCTTTTTAAAAAAAAAATTCTATAGTGACGTAAATCATTCAGTGACTCAATTGAATACTCTATAAATAACTTTAGATCAACATATAAAAATATTTTGTCTGTTTCAGTGAAATTTCTTTACAAGTTAGCTAGATACTGTACCCCAAACCCTTTCCAGATAAAATCTGGTTTCTCCTCAGAATTTATTTATTAAATTTTGTTTCGCCGTTTTAATATGCAGTAAGCAATATTCTCCTTGAAAATGATTTCGTAATAATCAAGATCATATATTTTTCATACAACTACCCAGATCTTTATAAATGACCCACATCCATACGATGGAAGTTTTGAGGAAGAAGGAACTTCATAGATTCTCTCTTATTTCAATTATTCCAAAAGCAATGAGTGACAAAAGAAGCATTGTCCAAACCTTGGTTCGGATGAGTATCGACTCGAGTCGGATGGGTATGAGTTCATCGACTTGAGATTGGCATCACCCTTTTCCCTCATTTGCAGGAAGCCCAACAGCGCACAACCGAGTACCGCGAGCTGGCGAGCTCGCTGCATCTGTGGATCCGGGAGAAGCTAACCATCATGCTGGACCGCACGTTCCCGAACACGCTGATCGAGATGAAGAAGCTGGCGGCGGAGTCCAGCCGCTTCCGCGCCGAAGAGGTGCCGCCCCGCCAGCGCGACAAGCAACGCCTCGCGCTCGTCTTCCGCGAGCTGGAGGTGAGCGCAGCGCCGCGAGGCGGGCCCGCCACGAAGCACCGCTCTTCGACAAATGAATCCGCTGTGGCAGAACTTAAACGTCTTACAGATTTCGTGGTTCAAGTTGTTACGATACCTGTGATGTCCTGAAATAAAGAATGCAGGAAACTTAACGAAAACCTATTTAATAATTTTATTTAATGTAGTGTTCTCATATTATTTTAAGAAGTTAAAGACACAATAAAGAATCACTAAACTAGAAAAAAAAAGATAAACGATTATGAAGAAAATATTTATGATGTTTTATTTCGATTTTTGGTTTCTTAAAACATGAGAAACTAAAAGTGATTAAATATTCAGTTCCTTAACTTTTTATTTCGATTTACTTTTTCTTTCTTTTTTTTTCTTTCTTCTTTTCTTTTTTTTGCCTTATTTTTCTTTCAAATCTAGCCCAAAGTCTAGCCCAGCAACAATAGTTAATAATATATTTTGTTATCAGTTTATCACAGTTGTTGAGATTTCTCTGTTAAATATTGTATTATTTTAACATATTTTGAAGACTATTAGTAGACCAGATAAATATACACAATTTTTTGTGATATTCTACAGAAATATTTCGAAGCAGTTGGTGAAGTCGACCTAGAACCTGAGCTACACATTGATGTTCTTGAAAAGAACTGGAGTCGACTGATGATTGCACACCAAGATCGTGATCAAGCCATTCTCGAAGAAATCAAAAGACTTGAACGACTGCAACGCCTTGCTGAGAAAGTGCACCGTGAGATGAAACAAGTGGACTCGCGACTGGAAGAATTAGAGCAGCGAGTGGAAGAAGAAGCGAGAAGATTAGATAGGTTACACCCACTGGATGCCAAGCACAATGTGGATCTTTTGGAGCAAGACATCCGACATACTGAAGAATCCATCAATTCACTCTTTGCAGATGTTCAGAGCCTGCGTGAGGGCCGGTACCCCCAGGCACCAGAGCTGCACAAGAGGTGAGTTAAGATTATATTTACATTTTATACATATTGATAAATACTTATAACTTACTTAGAATATCTGTGTCTAAGAATATCTTAGAATTTATCTATGCATTTGAAATTTCATGTATACCACCATAAGGACAATATGAATGGAATACTCTTTTCCTTGAAATGACCTGATTAACTTATATTGATACATAGCCTACATCTTCCCATTAAAATATTTTATCTTTGTTCTTTGTATGAATCTTGTATTAACTGTAAAACCTTGTAGTAACTAAATCCCTTAATATGGTTGCGGGCCATATTTTCATTACTCAGACGATCTACTCGTGACTTCCATGTAATATTGATTTCAGCACTTTGTTCGGCTGCTCTGCAATGAGGGGGGGGGGGAGGGGAGGGGATTCCAACCATGCGTGATATCAGGCCATACTTTGCATATCACAGTGAAACACACTGGGATTATTTTGAATTTCTGAATAAAAGAATCCTTAAATATGAACTTCACTTATTTTTACGTTTAAAGGATGACCCCTGCAGGCCGCATGCCCTTTGGGCACTGTTCTTGCCTGACATGATTGAACAGGATTTTCATTGTTGACTAATTAATAATCTTTTGCGGGTCACAGTAATGGCAGTGTCGGCCTTCAGTTGGACAACCCTGTTGTAGTATAAGGAATAAGTATTAATAGTTTCCTATAGAGAAGTATACATGTTAGTACACAACAAACTTTAAAAAAAGGATATAAAATAAGAAATAAAATTTAGAAAATATCATATTTCAGATGTACTTAATTGTACTGGAATAGACAATGTAATACAAAATTTTTATGAAAGTTCAAGTTATTTCTCATGTGATAAATATTTTTTATTTTGGAGGACTTATTATTATTATTAACTTTTCTTACAGAGTGCAAAAATTGCACCAACGATGGGTTCAATTGCGATCTTTGCTTCATTCGAAGCTGATTACACCATTAGCCTCTATATCATTCCCTGTGGAAGAAAGAACCGTGAGAAGAGAAACTAGAACCGTCATGGAAACAAGATTGGTCGATACCAACACCCATTTCCGGCAGTTGCAAGAATGTGCAGAATGGGTCAGAAATAAACTGGTAAGTTGATGGAAGTGCAAGCTACATTCTGTAATCACTTTAGAACTTTCAAACCAAAACTTGTCATGCTTACCACATGTATTAATGCAGATTTCATGTTTTCTACTGCTGATAGTTTATAACGTACCCCTTCCATAGTTGCATTTTGTACATTAATTTCTTAACTATTACTTACCATAATTTATTTATGTTCTTTACAAAAATGTTCATTCATGATATTAATTTTTTTTCAGAAACAGTTGCATGAATCTGATTATGGATCAGACCTACCCAGTGTCCAGAATGAACTGGAACTTCACCAGCGGGAACATAAAGTTATTGAGCAATTTCATGTCAGAATTGATCACTGTGTAGGAGCTAAGAATCACTTCCATGGAGAGGAACTCCAACTGTACAACCAGCATCTCAGTCAACTTCAGAAATTGTATGGTGATTTAATTGATACTTCCAACAAACGCCTTCAAGATCTTGAGACCCTGCAAGATTTCCTTCAATCTGCCACCAATGAACTTATTTGGCTCAATGAGAAGGAGGAAGTGGAAGTGGCACGCGATTGGAGCGACAAGAACTTGAACATTCCTGCTATTGAACAATACTATGAGGTAAGAATTCACAAGTGCAGAGCAGAATAACTATTGAAATATTCATGTATGTTTGTTGTATGTACTAATTTGAATGCATGTTTCTTGCATGCAAAGCAATCGTATGGATCTGGGGCACAGGTTAGTTTTAGAATATATCATGTGTGCTCTAGGAACTAAAAGTAGTATGAAAGAATATTTTTAATTTTATGGTACTCTTCATTTTCGTTCTTTCATGTTTCTTTATGAATCTGTGATTAAATTTGTGAAACACAGTTCTGAAGTTCTTTCCTGTACATTATTGAGCCAAAATCTTGTTAAACCTTGCATTGAAAAAATTCTGTTGAGATTGTAGAAAACTAAAATTAATTCTGCATTTCCTCTTTAAGTTTTCTTTTGTTTCTTATTAAGTTTTTGTAGTATTATGTAATGATATGTCATTGTCATAAAAATATATTGCATTCAGAAAATTGTCTAAAAATGAACCTTTTTGGGGTTTTTTAAAAAAGAATAAAATTGTATCACTTACAGTCTTTGATGAGTGACTTGGAGAAACGGGAGATCCAGTTCAGTGCTGTTCAAGATAGAGGCGAAGCCCTTGTTTTACAACACCATCCTGCAGCAAAGTGTATTGAAGCATACATGGCTGCCATGCAGACACAATGGGCATGGTTACTGCAGCTAACACTCTGTTTGGAAACACACCTCAAACATGCAGCTGTGTATCAGAAATTCTTCCGTGATGTACACGAGGCAGAACAGTGGATAACAAAGTAAGCTTCTCATAATCTTGTCAACAACTCTATCCATAGAAATTTCTTTAAGGAAACAAATGACAAGCTTTTGATTTGTTTTGGTTCAAAGAATGTGGTAGACTAATATTCTAATGTACTGACTTGCTCCTTAAATTGTTTCAGGCGTGACGAGTTACTCAACACTGTGTACAGCCAATCAGACTTCACTTTAGATGAAGGTGAACGTCTCCTGAAAGGAATGCAAGAGCTGCGAGAGGAACTAAACCGCTATGGAGACGTGGTGCAAGGTTTAGCAGAACGTTGCAAAGATGTAGTGCCTCTGAAACAGCGTCGACAGCCTGTTACTCGACCTCTCCAAGTACAGAGTGCCTGTTCCTTCAAACAAGTCAATGTGAGTACTTCATTTTATTCTGTTAATAAATGGACTTTGGATCTAATTGTATGTATGTTATAAATTGGCAATGAACAAAATTATGTATCGAAATCAAATCCTTATATAATAATTGTGTAACCTGCAACCATTCGTCCATCTGTTCGTCCGTCATGGTTAAACCCCTTGCTGTTGAGACAAATTAGGAGTAGTGTGTCTCTGTCCCCTGGTGGGGAATTGACCATTTTTGGGGGGAATTTTCAGAAGAATTAATAAAAAAAAAACCTTTTTTGTGGAGGTTTAACATTTAAAACCCAATTGAGAGATTTAGGGCACCTACAGATGTGACCAGTAGTTCTTTTAATTCTTCTAAATGAGATAAATGGCACTGTTTGGATCTTACTGCAATGGCACTCATTTTATGTAGTACTTCTTTTAGCCAGATCCTGCTAGATCATTCTGTTTTTCATGGTGTTTGAAGGCACGTACGTGGTGAAATACTGTGAATTACTATAATACCTGCTTTTTCAGCATGATGTGAATCCTTTTATTAAAATTATATTAATTTCACATCAGTGTTAGATAAAAAGTAAATCTAACATAATTACCATATTATTTTTGTAGTTTAATAAATTCATTGATATGTACATAGTTTGTGATATCTGAAAAATTAATGCTGTGTTACTTACAAATTCTTGTTGTGCTTATTATTTTAGATTGTTATTGAAAAGGGCGAGCAGTGTCTCCTGCATGATAACTCAGGTCGTGTGAAATGGCGAGTGACCAATTCCTCTGGTGTGGAGAGCACAGTGCCAGGAGTGGTGTTTGTGATTCCCCCGCCTGATCGTGAAGCCTTAGATGCTGTAGAAAGGCTGAAGCGACAGTTCGATAGATCCATTGCGCTGTGGCAGAAGAAGCAAGTACGCATGCGGCAGAACATGATCTTCGCCACCATCAAAGTTGTTAAGAGTTGGGATTTGGCCCAGGTGAGTGGTGTCCTTTATGTATTTTTCTTTGAGTTTCGAGTCTTGTTTTTTCTTGCCTTAAATTAGTAATTTATTATTTCTAGTTTTTGGCTATGGGCCAAGAACAAAGAAATGCTATTCGCAAAGCACTTAATGAAGATGCTGACAAACTCCTCCAAGAAGGTGATCCAGCTGATCCTCAGCTTAGGCGCTTACGTCGAGAAATGGAAGAAGTGAACAGGCTCTTTGATGACTTGGAACGTCGAGCTAGAGCCGAGGGTAAGGGTTCTTAAATTTCAAAGGCTTTTTGTATTGGAGCAGGCAAAATGTTTTACCCTTTGACTGCTGGTCTTTGCATGCCACCAGCATGTCCGCTAGACTGAGTTATTGAAGGGGGGTGCAGCCCACTACGCTGAGCACTTTGCATGATTGTGCAGCAGTGGTTTGGCCAATTACTTTCCATACCCAAGAAAAATGACTCTAGCTACATCTTTTTGCAATGAAAAGAAGTATTAAAACCTTAGGATGATCCCAGATGACCAAATTACAGATGTATAATACATGATTCATGATCTTGTTGAAATGAATAAAATAAGACACCAATGAGACATTTATGACCATAGCACAGAGGGCACTGCGAGTCTTGGTTGTGCCAACATGTTTATAACATATGGGGCACAGACCCTGCTGGATATACAGGCATACTCATAGCAGTCAAAGGGTTAAACTCTTTCTCATTAAGAAGTTGTTTGTTTATACAAATGGGTAATTTAAAAATTCAACTATTAGTAATAATAAAATGTTATAAAATTGCAGAAGACAGCAAGAATGCCAGCCGAAACTTCAGTGATCAGATCAGTAATCTTCAATCTGCACTTGATGAAGCAGAACGCATTTTGAATTCGCGTACTGCTGCTGCATTGCCAAGAGATCTAGATTCTCTTGAACATTTGGTTATAGAACACAAAGAGTTTGAAACTCGTCTTCAAGCCCTGGGTCCAGATGTAGAAGATGTACAGGCTACATTCCGCAGTATTGCACGCAAAACCCCTGCTCAGCAGACTAAACTTGACAAGTGTTTGGCCAAATGGAACCAATTGTGGAGCACATCTCATTTGTACATAGAGAGGTGAGTGCTTTGTTATATTTTCATATACTGCAAAATAACTTTATCAAAAGATGTGACTTCAGTCTGAAAATATTTTTCTTTGAATTTATATTATGTTGATTTTTAAGGTTTAGGTATCTGGAAAAATTAGTTTTGATATTTTAAAATTCTTATTTTCTTATATGTCTTACTTCATTTTTCAATTTTTTAGGTTGAAGTGTGTTGAAATTGTTCTTTCTGGTCTTGAGGAAGCAACTAATATTGTGTCAGAATTTGAAATGAAACTTGCCTCCTATGATGAACTACCTTCTGATGTCGAAGCTCTCAAGAGAGTAAGTATAAACTTCAGTGGTGTAATTATATTTGGGATTAAGTTACAAGAATTAATAAGTTGTTTGTATATATTCTTTAGAAAGTAATAAATTCTTATCACTGATACATTTAATGAAATATGAACAAACACAAAAAATAGTGGTATATATTAAATTATTGTAATGTATTTATTAAAAAATCACTTGAATTGTTGAAGTTTATTTTTAAATGTCAAAAAAAAAAAAAAAAAAAAAGAAATTTTTTTTGACGTATTTTTCAAGTATCTTATTCTAGAATGGTATTTTCATTATAAGGTGAAACTACAGCTACTACTTCATTTAATGGAATAAAAATCTTAAATTGTGAAGCATTTAACAAATTTTGTTTTTACTCTTCACTTTCTTTACTCTGGCCCTGTTTTGACTACTGTATTTTTGTTTTCATGCATTTTTACAGGTGCATGAGGATCTGTTGAACTTGCAAAATTCAGTGGCACAGCAGCAAATAGTCATTGATCAGTTGAATGATGATGCCCATAATGCACGTCGTCTGGTTGAGAAATCTCGGCCCAGTCAAAGGGGTCCCCACCCCGACGTTGAGCGACTCGAAGGAGACGTTAAGCGGATCACAACCAGATGGAGCAACGTGTGCAACCAGCTTGTTGACAGGTAAACAACCCTCTTTTTATTGGTTGGTGTTGTTGTATTCATATATCTGCATCTATTGTACTTTTCACAGTAAGATGTTTTTTAACACATTACTTTTGGTATATCTTTCTTTTTGGATAACTTTGCTGTGAAGTGAATTCCTTTGGAATCATATAGAAATATCCATGTTGTTCATTATTGAAAAATTCTTTATAAATACACCTCTTTGAATTTCTCACAATACTATGTTATTTGTAAATCGTTTTCTGGATATTGTTTGGCAGGTTGCGCAGCTGTGAGGCATCTTATGGCCTGCTGCAAAACTACACCAATTCCTACCAGACGGAAGTCTCCTGGGTTGATGAAAGCTATGGCAAATTGAACAACTTGGCTCCTATTGAAGATCATGCCAAGGAACAATTAGAACCAACTAGGGTATGCTTAAAAATCTATCAGCTTTTCATCGAATAAGTTGTAAATAAAGAAAATTGAAAAGAGGAAGAGGGTGAAGGGATAAATGGATAGCATGCCGTACTATTGGATTTTCTGAACAAGTAGTTGTAGTTGTAAGGATAAGTCAAACAGATTTATTGCCTGTTTTGTGACCCTTCTAACTTTTTTGTTTTTATAAATTCTAGGCTCTGTACAATAATGTTCTTGAGAAGACACCTGCCATTGAACAAGTGAATTTAGTGGGAGGACGATTCATCCGAGAGGCTAAGGTAAGATTGGGATTGGGGTTGATTAAGAAAGGTATGACCTAGGCAGTGTGGGTATTTCACAGGTACTTTTTGTTACCTCTTTTCTCCGTTTTTCTCTCTTTGTATTTGCAAGCGATTTTAGTGATAAGGTGTTATGGGAAGGTCTGTGGGATTTGTTGTCTGATTAGGCCCTTAAATAAAAAAAAGTGATTGATCCTTGCATGAAGAGTTTTCAGGGTATTCATCAATCACAGTGTTCAAAATAGGCATGTAGTTTACTGTTTGAACACTGCAATTGGTTGCTTTGTGCAGGTTTCAATCCCATGCGTAATTTAAATGGCATTTGTACACTTTATTTGTGGATAAGTGTAAATCCTTCATGATGGTGGTGTAGGATTTGAAAATTTAGGAATAGGGAAGAATGTGTGACTGTATGTGTGTGTGTGTTGAAGATCCTGTAAATATTTTTGTACATACTTCTTTATCAATTGCACTTCAGTGAGTAAATATAATAAGAATTTCATGAAAATTCTTGCTATAATAAAATAACCAACTTTAATAAAAAAGTAATAAAATAACATCATTAATATGAAATTTATAGGAATTAATTTAAAAAAATACTCCATAAATTATTCAAATAAACTAATTCCTTAAAAATATTTATTTAAATTTTTTGTGGAATAGTATTTCCACTGAAATAAATAAACAAAATGTTGATAATTTGTTGTTTTTCTTTTAGTAATCTAGCTGAAGCCGATACCTCTTCAATATTTCATTTTATCCGGGATTATTTTTTATTCAGTGAAGTGTTAAGTTTCAATTGGGTGATGGTATTTCCTAGTATTCTGATCTTCTAATTCAGCATTCTATTGAAGGTAGATGAGAAATACTTCTGTTTTTGTATTTGACAATGTATATTGGATGATCTAAATTGTTTTAAGATATTACGTGATAATGTGAAGGTAGTGCATGAATTTCCTTTGAAATTCATTTCATGGTATTGGTAAGTAAGTCTGGTGATGGTACACCTTCAGCATGCCTATACAGTTGGAGAGGAAAAACTGCAGGAATGCCAATAGTAGGTTGTGGACTGGGTTCTCTTGTAGTTCATAATGTTTGCGTGACTAATCTAACTAACCCTAATCTAACCCTAACCCCTTCAATCGCAACAGATTTACGACCTTCGCCTCCAACGCTACGCGGACTGGCTGGTGGAAGAAGTGCACCCCAGCCTGGATGCAAGCATGGCGAAACGTGCACGCCTGGCAAATAATGGAGCAGAACATCTATCAGGAGCTGATACCGTCGCCCATCAGTTGGACATCCTCAACCATCGGTACCAGGCTCTTTTGGGCATTTTGTATGATCGCCTACGGCAGATTGCTGCTCTCTGCCCTCAAGATCCTGCCCTTCAGGTAAGAAGTATGGTAGACTTCCAATTTCTGTTATTTTCACAGTGAATCAATGTATATGAGGAAGGAAGAGTAATGAAAAAGTTTCAATTGTCAAAAATTTTAAGAAGAGGAATTTACTGTATGATTAAAAGTGCTTACATGAAAAACCAGATTTTTCAAAATGTTGAAACAACATTCAAAAGTGACTCTTAAATCTGAATATTGCATCAATAAAAGTCTTATTTTCTCATTTGAATATTCTTTTGAAATTCAAAATGTATTAATGTTCTTTTTGTTAAAAACATTTATGGTAGGAAACTAAAAGTGTTTGTCTATATGTTGTATATTTTTATGTGCAGTGGTAATTTCTAACATTACAGACAATATTTCAAATAATACTTGAATTTATTGCCTTTAATATTAGAGGATACCTGTGCTCTTAAAATAGTGTTAAGATTAGCAGATGCTGTTAGCTCTCTGATTGAGCTCTCCCCCCCTTATTTTTGCTTGGGCACTTTTGACCATGCTTTAAGGAAAAGAAACACTAATATTTCATAAAAGACAATGAGAATAGGCAATGAATTAGTCAGTTGACAATGAGAATTTTTATGAAATAGTCCATTTTAATTTTTGTTCTTCTGGCACATGTGGCATTGAGAGGGGATCATAATTACAAGATTTCTGCTAGCCGTTCTGAAAACAAAATATTTAGTTTTTAAAGTGTTGTCATTTACAACTTCAAAAGCTAAGCATTGTGATTTGCCACTGGGGAAGGTGAAATGTGGAAATAAAATTCTTGAAGTATGAGAGCAGTATTCTAAAAAGGTGTATTGCACAATGCAAGTGAGAGAGGAGTGGATGTCTGAATGTGTGATTTCTGTGGGTGGGGCTGCAGGCAGTTCTAGGCCTCTTCCTGCAGCCAATGAGAAGCCTCAGCGTGTGGGTAGCAAAGGAAGGTTGGTCCAATGACAGTGGACTCTGTGTGTGTGTGGGTAGAACCACTTGCTAGCCTTGAGTCACTTTATGAGGCTCTCTGAGTTTACCATTTATGTCCTCAGAGAGGGTGCTGGGAGGAATCTCGGTGAGAGATCCTGGAAAATACTGAACAAGTTTCCTCTTCTGTTAAGAATGATCCTGTTACAGAGCCAATTTTCTTGGTTTTGAAAAAGATGCTGTTATAGTCCCTATTTCTGAATATAAAAACAGTTATTTTGTCTCTTCAAATGTCACACTTCGGTGCTTAAAATCATTCTTGTGATAGAACATGTTATTTTTAATTTACAATGGATTTCCAAAATGTTCGTAGACATCATAAATTAATTTAGTTTGTTGTGTTTTTGGCATTGGAGGCTTTTGAAGGTGAAGGTCACTAGAGAATAAAAATGAGTCATTATGACCAGGATGTACACTTCCTATCTACAACTGGGTTATCAGATGTCTCCTTTTTCTTTCTAAGAAAAAGATGCTTGTATGGAAAAACTCTGTTAATCATGCATGTGATGCTAGAATAATTATTTCCAGCTATGATGTTAGCTTGGGTAGATGTCCCTGTATTTTATTTTATTTTTTCTGGAAATTGTGATAGCAAGATAACGAAGTGAGTTAATATAACTCTGATGACAACATCATTACCAGAAGCAAGAGAGGTCTTGTGGCATGTCTGCAGAGGGACAGTAAGGAGATGGGTGGGGTGAGGCAGTGGTGGGGAGAAAGGTCGCTCAGGGTAACCAGGTTGAGTCTGGTCTACCCACACACTGCATCTTGTGAGGCCGGCTGAGCTGAAGGAGTGGTGCCTCAGTTCTTCAGGAGATCTTGCTCAAGTGAGGTGCTTATGGGAAAGAGCTCTTTACTGAGTGTTCATCTTTACTTGGTGGTTCATAATAGTGGGTCCCTGACCTTGTTTCTCAAGTGAGCAAGATTCTTGGTTAGTATTACAGATTGATTTGTCTTATCTCTGCCTTATCTTCAGCATTTTTAGGTGCTAGGAAAAATTCTTGTGACAGATGAGAAAGTGTGAAGATTAGTGCTTTCTTTTAGAGATTGTAACAGATGATTCAGGTTTTTTTTCAGAGGATATGTTGAATTTTCAGAGTTAGGAGAATCTGTGAAGAATTTGTTTTCATTTTCTTTTCTTCTTGTTTTAACTTTAAATTGAGTATTAGAACATTATCTTTCTCTCTTATAGTCAAAATTTTGTAGTTTTTGTTTTTCATCTATTCTGCTATGAAGAAATGGTTATTTATGAACTGCTCTAGAGATTTTTCTTTTTGAAATCATTTAATTAATTTCTTCTGTGGTTACCAACATTGTTGTTATGTTGGAGAGAGAAATATTGTTTTGTGTTATTCATTCCTATACTGTGAGATGTTCATTGGCAACTAACTGTTTTTACTATTTGGAAATGGTGTTTATACTATCTCATCAACACTTGAAAAAAAAGAGTCTTGTTTGCATATGAGTTCATGACTATTTCTGGTTGAACAGAAAATACTCCTCAAAGTCAGAGTTGTGTCAGTGTTATGCAACTAGCATTGGCTATTGGACATACTTGCTGAATTTGTTTCACTAATAATTTTCTTTTTTATCTCTGATGTTGTGGGAAATATTTTGTGACTTTACTCATGTCACATGCTCATTTTCCTAGTTTTTCATTCTGAGATAGTAATTGGAAACTGAATATTTTAGGTTATGTTGTACAGCAAGCAAGTTTAATACAGTGTTGCTCATTGTTATATCTTATAAATGAGTATGTTGTATTTTTATTTCTTGATTGGGTAGAGTATTCCAGTGAAGTGTTTTTGAAACTTTTTTTTTTATTTCAATGGGGTCTCATGTTTTGGTGAATATATCTGAATGAAGAAGCAAACATTTTCTTATTGATTTTCATACAATGATTTGCCACTGTGCTCAATTAAACAAATCTGTTTTTGCTGGAATAAATTTTGAAGATGCTCATGAAAGGCTTCCTTCATTCATTTCCTCAGCTCCTCGTGTCTCAGATGGAGCCAAGACAGATGAGAACATTCCGTACAGAATTCAATATCTTTGAATCAGAATCGTCTACAACAAGGACACATTACTCTACTAGTCAAATCACTTCAACACAGTGAGTTTTTATATTTAAATTATTAATACTTTTTACTGTTGTTATTGTTATTATTATTATTATTATTGTTGTTGTTATTATTGTATTTTAATTAATCTATTGTACATTGTATATTTAATTAAGTTTTTGCTGTTAGGTATGTTCACCAATCACATGATGTCATCGATTCTGGAAAAGCTTTTGATGGAGGATTCCACCCAACATCAAAAGCTACTATTACAGTGACAACTTCTAACAATCATGAAGGATCTCCAACGAAGAAGCGGTCCAAAACAGATAATGAAGCTTATGTCACGAATGCTTCAGGTCCTGGAACAAACAACTTTTCTACTACTCCAGTTGCTACAAATGGCGAGACTGTCTTGGGAAGGAAGGAATCAGCTAGCAATTGGGCTGGTAGTAGTATGGAATTCTCAGAAATTCGTTCCCTGAGGAGAATTCACAAAGTAGAAGAAGGAATTGGGACCGACAACATCATTGACACTCCAGGAATAGTTCATCCAACAACTGGTGAAATACTGACTGTTGGTGATGCCATAAGCCTTCGTATTCTTGATGTCAGAACGGGACAGATAGCAACTTCAGCAGATGGCCGCACTCCAGCCGTGAGCATCGAAGAAGCAGCGTCTAGGAACATCGTGAATCCTGCTCTGGCTCAGCGTCTTTTGGGACCGTGTGGAATAATTGAAGATGATGGCAACACTCGGCGGCAGCTCTCTCTACTCGAAGCAATCCAACGAGAGCTTTTTGATGCAGAAAGAGGCTTCATCACTTCGACAAGTACTGATGAGAGGGTGAAGGTAACGTATACGGATATTAAAAGAAAGGGTCTTAGCATTGCCGAAGCATTAGCCAAAGGCTATATCAATACTGAAAATGGACAGTTTACAAATCCCAAAACTGGTGAGACTATGCCATTACAGGAGGCATATTTGCGTAATTTGTTGGAAAAAGATGAAATTAAAGAAAAGAAGCCTGGCAGTGGACTTGCATTATCTGATGCTATTGTTCAAGGATTAGTAGATGATCGTAGCGGTCAGATAGTAGATCGAAATACTGGTGAAAAATACCCTCTTTCCCAAGCCATTGAGAAAGGAGTAATTGATCCCACTATTCGTGAGATTGTGGATACCCCCGCTGACAACAAAGTGACAGTATCTGAAGCTATAGATGCAGGTATTTTAAATCCTAAACAAGGTAAATATTTACATGGTCTTTCTCAGGAGGTACTGCCTCTCCGAGAGGCACGTAGGCGGCAACTTGTTATTAAGCCCATGACACTAAAAGACTGTTGCGATTTAGAGTTGCTAGATGAAACTGGTAGAATTTTAAGTCCCATTCACACATCAAAACTTTCTATCTTAGAGAGCATGTCTCGTGGTGTCTTAGATTTAAATACATTCAAATCTGTGACTAATACTTCTACTGGGGAGTTGTTAACATTATCTGAAGCTATTACAGATGGTATCATATTACCCGAAGGTAAATTTCGTGATTTAGCGACAGAGGAAATTTTAAGCATTCCAGAAGCAGTTGATAGGGGCCTTATTACTTCCGTATCAATAAAGTCTATTTTTGATATTGATGGGTTTAAAGATCCTAATAGTAATGAATTTGTGAGTCTTAATATTGCATTGTCCAGAGGTTTTGTTGTTCCTAAATCAGGTGTAGCTATGTATGTAATTGATCCTAAGTCAGGTAAAAGTATAGGAATGGAAGAAGCAGAGAAACAAAATGTGGTTCGTCCAGAAGTTCTAGACATGTTAAACAAGAAAATTGGCATCACCGATAAAGGTAAGGAACTGACAGTTCTTGAAGCTGTCATTAAAGGTTATATCGATCCCAAAACTGGGCAAGTTCTTGATTTGAAAACCAAAAAACCATTGCCATTGGATGAAGCTGTGCGACGTAAATTGATAACTGCTGAAGGTGCTGTTCTCCTTGCAAGTCTGCTAGAAATTACTGTGACTACCCAAACAGTGACAAGAACAATTGAGAGGTACATAACAGTGACATCGAGTGGCGTGACTTCAGAAGTGACAATGACGTTTACTGAAGCATTAAGGTGTGGTCTTATTGATCAGAGAACTCAGACATTCCGTGTTCCAGAAACAGGCAAAATTATTTCCATTCAAGATGCAGTTGATCAAGGTCTTCTTGGTGATCCGACAGATGAAAGTTCTCTTTCATCAAAACCATCTGGTTCTCAATCTCCTACAAAACGTAAGTCTGACACTACACCTTTTGTTAAAGAAGTAACGACAGAGCTTCCATCACCAACCCGACAAAGAACCAGTGAGACTCCTTCACCTACAAAGCAAAGGTCAGTTGACTCAAGCTCTCCATCCACTGATAAATTTGCAACACCTGCTTCCTATCGCAGCCCTGGAAGCAGTACTCCCACTAAAGAAAGCTCATCGGATCGAACAAGTCCTGTAAAGGGCAGATCTTCTGGAAGTGTTTCCCCTGTGAAAGATGTCACACTTGAAGGAAGTCGTGGTAGTTCACCTGTGAAATCAAGAGGTCCATCCTCTCCGACAAAAGAAAAGACATCAGACCCTTTTGGACGTAAAGTATCTTCTCCCACGAAGGAGAAGAAGTCACCAGAACGTGGTATTTCATCTCCGAAACAGAAAGAAACATCTTCATCTCCTGAGTTTATGGATGCTACTGACACTGCTTTCATGAGCTCATCAAACAAGGTAACTGTGTCTATTCATGATTCCCAGTTGTCTCCATCAAGAAAAAGAGAATCAGCAGATTTCTTGAGTAGTGAGAGGAAAGCAACAGAAATGGAAAAGCAAATATTTGAACTCCCACCAGATGGTTGGCTGCTTTCTGAAGCTATTGAACAGAGGTTATTTGATCCTGTGACTGGTCTGTTCATCATTCCTGGGACTGACCGACTTGTGTCATTTGAAGAGTGTGTGAAGCTTGAAATTATTAACCCAGCTTCTGCGATTGTGATTGATCCTAATAACAACCGAAAAATTTCAGTTATAAGAAGTTTGGACAAACATGTTTTGGACTCAACAGGTCATTACACACAAGCAGGTAAGAAGATGACAATGAAAGAAGCAATTGATAGAGGATTGGTCCTATTAGAAGGAAGAACTGAAAAAGATCCTTCTTCTCCTCGTCTCATTCAGATTACAAAAGTGACAGGTAAGCCTGATTTAGTTGAAGTATCAAATGTGGGGAGTGGTGCTGTTGGTCCTCCAACTTTCACGGAAATTAAAAGCTCCAAGGCAGATGTGTCAAATCTAGAACCACTTCAGGTTGCTCCAGGTGTAATATACGATCCCACTACAGCCTTAGTAATTTTTACTGAATCTGGAAAATCTGAAAATCTAATTGCTGCTGTGAAAGAAGGAAAAATTGAACCTAGAATGGTTAAAGTGAAAGATCCTTACACTGGGAAGGGTTTAAATATTAACGAAGCTTTAAGAAAGGGTTTCATTGATAAGGACACAGGAGATTATAAAGATAAGACAGGAAGAAAGATTCCCTTAGCTGAGGCTGCCAAGTTTGGTGTAATTGCTGTGCTGGGTGCGCCACTTGTGGCTGCCGTCAAAACAGTACAAACAATCAAAAAAGTGCTTGATCCCAAAACAGGTGAAGAAATTCCTGTAAGGTTGGCTTATGAGCAAGGAATTATTGATGAAGAAACTTTGCAGAGAATAGAATCAGCAACAGAAAACTTTGATGGAACTCTTCCTGAACAAGTTGTAACAACAAAAAATGAAGTTGTGTGCACATCTATTGTTATTCAAGATCCGACTACAGGCAAGGACATAACTGTGGAGCAAGCCATTAAGAAGGGTCTTATTGGGCCCGAAGATTTGAAACGGTTGACAGTGCAAACTACACAAGAGGGGGTCGATGAAAAGGGCCGGCCAGTTAAAATATTAGACACAACAACAATATCACTAGAAGATGATGGAAGACCTTCAGCTGGCGAAAGGACTCGAGGCAGAGTAACCATGGAGCCCAAATACAGAGTTGCAATTGGAAGAGCTCGATCATTTTCACAGAGTCCTGAACGAGAAGCGAAACCAGTTGTGTTGCAAAAAATGCGTAAGAAGATAGTGAAACCTCGTGAAGCAGTTGAAAATGGAATGCTCGATAAAGAAACTGCGGACATTTTAGAAAAGCCTGATGCTTTTACAGGATCGGCTGGTGAAAGTTTGAGTCTTGCTGAAGCTGTAGGTTTGAAGAAGGTGGATGGAAATAAAGGGGCTATTATCGATCCTCAGCGAGGTGATATTTTAACAATAAAAGAAGCAATGGATAGGGGCATATTGGATCCTTCTGGTCCATCTGCTCGTCTTCTTGTTCCAGTTGCTCGTTGTTTGTCAATTCCTGAAGTACTAGACCAGGGTCTCATTGACCCTCGAGCAGGTAAAATTGTTCATCCTGAAACCGGAGTTCATCTTTCTTTGAGGGAAGCCATTATGTGTGAAATTGTGGATCCTTTGTCCAAACTTGCAATTCCTGGAGTAAAAGATAAAGTCACATTGGAAGAAGCTATTGCAAAGGGAGCTGTCGATGAAGATCAGTGCATTGTTAAGACACCAGAGGGGACTGTTGATTTGCTGAAAGCTTCACAGGAAATGAAAGTATTTGAACCTTCTACAGCAGTTAGTTTGACCATGTTTAAGGATTTGCCTCCAGCTGGTATGACATTCCCTGTTGCCCTAAGAAGAGGACTTATTGATACTGTGAAGAAAGAAATTATTCATCCTGTAACTAGAGAAAGAATTCCTATTGAGTCTGCTATAAAGAATGATTTCTTAATGTCCTTACCATATCCAGTATCACCATTTAGCATTGAAGTAATCCAAGCTTTGGAACGCAATTTGATTGACAGTGAAAAAGGAACTTTCAAAAATCCTAAGACAGGTGAAGAAATTCCAGTCACAGAGGCAGTGGAAAGTGGCTTGCTAGTCATCAAACCAGTACCTCAATTAGTTTCGTATGAACCAAGTGGGACTGTTACAGCAGTAACTGAAACAGTAACTAGTTATCACACTATTACAACAAAAACTATTGAATTAAAACACGGGTACATTTTAATTGGACCAAATGAAGTGAAACATGCACAGACTGGAGAAATTATTCCTTTAGAAGAAGCAAGAAAGAGAGGAATTGTGAAAGATGAATCAGAAACAAAAGAAGAATTCACAACAAGAGAAATTAAGATGTCATTTTCTGATGCAATTGCACAAGGTTTGATTGATTTAGAAGCTGGAACATACACTAATCCTGAGACAGGGCGAACCATGCCAATTGCTGAAGCAATTAAAGATGGTCTTCTTGATGCTACAACAAGTTCTGTAGATGAAGATCCAAGAAAATCACCAACTAAAAAGAAAAAGAAGTTCAATATAATGGAGGCATATGAAATATTGTATGATGACAAGACGAAGAGATTTAGAGATCCAAATTCTCCTAGCAAATCATACACATTCAAAGAAGCTTTGGATGCAGGCTTAATTGATTCAGAATCTGTTGTGTATGATGTCAGTAGTGGAAAACCTGTTACCACTCGCGAAGCAGTCGAAAAGGGTCTGATTGATCCTAAAACTGGAAGGGTGAAGGATCGCAAGACAGGAGTGACAGTAAATGTAAAGGAAGCAGCCAAGATGGGCTTACTTGCTTTTGTAGGTGCTCCTGTCCTTGCTGGAATGGCTGTTGCTGATGTAGTAAAAGGTCTGAAGACAAGGCTGGAGAAGAAGGGTCCGGAAAAGGATGGCAAATCACCAAGCCCCACAAAAGAAAAAGGACCAATTTTACAATCAGTTGTGTCAAAGCCTGTGGAAGAACAAGTTGTAACAAAAGAAAAGGCTAGAAAATCACCTGAAAGGCAGAAAAGTCCATCAAAATCGCCCGAGAAAGAAAAACCAAGTGCCACTATTACTATTGAGACAAAAGCAAGAACACCATCTCCCAGTAAAGACGTATCACCTAGTGATGTCATTCCTCTGAAACAGGCAATCAAAGCAGGACATATTGATCCTGAGACTTGTATCATCACAGTCCAGACACCATCTGGACAGAAACAGATGACTGTTCAGGAAGCTCTTGACCTTTATTTGATTGGCCCAGGTGCTGTTGTGGAACTCTTGGGCAAATCAAAAGTGGGATTGGTTGATGAAAAAACAAAATATAGAGTTACTGTTACTAAGCATCTTAATGCAGAAGATCTTGCTGAAGAAGGTGTGTATGACACAAATTCAGAGCGATTTATTGATCCTCAAACTGGTGAACCTCTGAAATTTGAAGATCTTGTTCTTCGTTATGCTGTTTTTGATCCTGAAAAAGTTCATGTGAAAAACTTGGAAAGTCAACCTGAGCAATTTGTTCCTCTTCGTGAGGCATTAGAAATTCCTCTTCTCGACAAATATACAGGCCATATGGTTGACCCCAGAACTGGAAAACGAGTGCCTTTCTTTGAAGCTGTGAAGTTGGGATGGATAGTAGAAAAACCACAAAAAATTAAGCCAGCAGTGCCAAAGAAACCCAAACCAACTTTGTCTCTGCAAGAAGCTGTAGAAGACGGCTTATACAATCCAAAGACTGGTGAAATTCAAGATCCAAAGACTGGTGAAACTTTCTCATTTGCTGAAGCATTGAAAGCAGGTGTGTTAGATCCTGACTCTGTAAGCATTAGAAATCCAGAAAATGATGACATTCTTCCCTTGTCTGAAGCTGTAGAAATAGGAATTGTTGATCTTAATCGGGGGGTTATTGTCAATGTTGACACTCGTACGGAAGTAGAATTTAAAGTAGCATTCCTTAAAGGTTATATGGTTGCAGGACCTCGTAAACCTGTATCTCTTGAAGCTGTGATACGTAAAGGCTTATATGATTCAAAGACTGGAAAGATAACTGATCCATTGACAAAACACAGCATTGATATTGAGGAATCTGTGAAGAGAGGTTTGGTTGATGCTTTTGTCACAGAGTGCAAAGACACTCGAGCAGATACTTTTGTTTCTCTTGATGATGCCTTGACAACAAAATTAGTGAATTCAAATAATGGAAAAATGCGTGATACTTTCACAGGACAACTCTTGACTCTTGATGATGCTCTAGACAAAGGTCTAATAGTTACTAATCAGTTCAGCATTTCCCTTATTGATGCAATTGTTCAAGAATATTACTCTCCAAGGACTGGAAAGTTCTCAAATCCTGCATCTGGAGAAGAAGTCACTCTTCAAGAAGGTGTTGACTGTGGTTTCATTGATTGTACCTCAGTTCGTGTGAAAGACCTCCATCAGGATAAAATTGTTACTGTTATGGATGCAGCTATATCAGGTTTGCTTGATACTCAGAAAGGTTTGTTAACTTATCCATCACCAATGACGTTGGATGTGGCCTTTGAAAAAGGTTACCTTTTAACAACACGCAAACCATGGTCTCTGCAAGAAGCTTTGGCTCAAGGATGTTACGATCCGAAGACTGGTCTAATGATCATTAATGGAGAGGGTGAACGAATAACATTAGAAGAGGCCATGCGACGTGGGGAAATAAGTAGAGATGCTCTGACAGTGAAAGATCCACGATCTGGAGATATCATTACACTAGGTGAAGCTATAAAAATTGGTGTTATTGATCCTAAATCTGGAACAGCTACTGATCCAACAAATGGTGCTGAAATGCATTTCTTTGATGCATTAGAAAGGGGTCTGATAATACCGGCTAAAAGGAAGTTTTCTTTGCCAGAAGCTGTTTTCAAAGGATTTTACGACCCTAAATCTGGAAAGTTCACTAGCCCTGAAACTAGAGAAAAACTTCCAACAGATCGTGCAATTCGAAGAGGTATTATTGATCCTGCATCGACTCTTGTGAAAGATAGTGCTGGCAAAGTAATGACTTTTGGAAATGCTGTGGAAGAGGGAATAGTAGATTCGAGAAGTGGTACTATTGCAGGTGCTGGTAAGTTTGGTCGTAAACTTGATTTTCAGGAAGCTTTTGAACAAGGTTTGTTGATTGAAGTTAGAAGACCTATGACTTTAAGTGAAGCATTAATGAAGGGTGTGTTTGATGAAGAAAAGGGACTATTCCTAGACCCAGCGTCAGGAGAGTATGTTACTCTTGCGTATGCAGTAGAAAATAATCTGATAGATTCTGATTCTGTTCATGTTAAAGATACAAGGAGTGGCTTTTGGAAAAAACTTTCACTTGCTGAAGCTATTAAATTAGGTTTTGTAGATGGAGAAACTGCTAAAGTAAAAGATTTCACACGAGACAATGCTGAAGTTAGTATCACTGAAGCTTTTGACACAGGGTTAATAATTGACAGCAAAGCTGCTGTTTCTGTTCAGAGAGCAATTCACCAAGGTTTGTATGATGATACCTCTGGAAAATTCACAGATCCAAACACTGGCCGTAAAGTGACATTACATGAAGCAATTCGTAGGTTCATCATAAATCCACAACTACCTTGTTATTGGGACAAAAAGTCAGAAAGGTTACTCTCCCTTGTTGAAACGTGTCGTGGAGGTATTATAGATAGACGTGCGGGAACATTCAAGGAACCTGGTGCCAATTGTACAGTATCTTTGTCAGAAGCAATGGATTTGGGGCTTATTGTGGATATAGAAAGTGCAGGATTTGGTTTGTATGAGGCAATTGCCATGGGTCTTTATGATTCTGATACTGGACGCTTTGTCCATCCCTCCACTGGAAGGAAATTAACCTTGAGTGATGCATGCAAAGAGGAGTTAGTAAATCCACTCACTTCCATTGTAAAACATTCCAAAACTGGTAAGTATATGAAATTACCCGAAGCTACTGAAACTAAATTAATTAATGATGAGAAAGGTGTGTATAATATTCCCCACTCACAACAGACATTAACTTTGAAGGAAGCAAAGGAAAAGGGATTAATTGTAACTGCTCGCAAACCTTTGTCCATTGAAGAAGCTGTTAGGAGTGGATTATATCGACCTGAACTGGGTAGATTCATTGATCCTGATGTAGGTGACCAATTAGACATTGCACAGTCTTTGATGCATGGGCTTATAGATGCAAATACTTCAGCTCTGAAAGACCCTATTACTGGTCAGTTAAAGAGTGTTAATTCGGGTATTGAAGATGGGTCAGTTGATGTTCCACGCGGGCGTATCACCGATCCCAAAACAAAGCGGGCGTACCCTATTGATGCTGCTTTGGAAAGAGGGTTAATTGTCACTGTAGACAAACCAATTACATTCCAACAAGCAGTTAGGCGTGGTTCAATAGATTTCCAAAGAGGAACTTTCAAAGATCCTAGAACAATGCGAGAATGTACACTGGAAGAAGCCATTAGATATGAACTGATTGATCCAGAATCAGCTGTTGTAAAAGATCCCCAGACTGGACGATTCCGAACTCTGAAGAAAGCAATTGTAGATGGAGTAATTGATTTGAATAAGAGAGCTGCTTTTGATCCTCAGACTGGAAAGGTGAAACCTCTCTGCATCATCTTTGAGCAAGGAACTGTGGTTTTCCTTCGGGAACCACTGACTTTTGATGCAGCTATAGAACAAGGCCATTTGAACATCACAACTGGCAAGTTCACAGATCCACAGTCTAAAGAAGTTCTTACTTTGAAGGAAACTGTGTCTCTGGGACTTATTGATCCTGATTCAGCTTTGATTAAAGATAGTCAGAAGAAGAAACTTGTGAAACTTCCAGAAGCATTTAGGAAGGGCTTAATGGATGCAGAAAAGGGAAATGTTCTGGATTCTGCTTCTTCAAGATTATATTCTCTTTCTGCTGCTATAGAATCTGGGCTATTAACTACCCCTCGCCGTGGACTCTCTCTCATTGAAGGTTTACAGTTTGGTCTGTATAATCCAACAACAGGTGGGTTTATGGACCCCTTTTTCTCCACTGGTGTTATTGATAGGCGTAGGTTGACTCTGTCAGAAGCCATAGAGTCGGGTCTGATTGACCCATCCACCACTGTTGTGAAGGATGCAGCTACAGGCAACATTTCTTCTCTTCCTGATGCCATTGCTGTCAACAAAATTGTTGATGCTACAGCTGGGCGAATGCTGGAGTCATCAACTGGAAAGAGTATTGACCTTCTCAAAGCTTTGGAACGAGGCTACATTCTTGCTGCCGAGGCAAGGGTAAGTATCACCTTCAAGTGTATTTTAGAACTTTTCAGTTCTTTTTATATGTTGCAAAAATTGTCAAAGATTTTTTTATACTAGTTATTATCAATAAGACTATTGTTTACTAATTTAGCTTTTAAATCGAAACTACTTCACACTTATTAACATGTTTTTCAATAATGACAATGAAATTTGAATTTCACATAGAATTTGATTGTGAATAATGATGGCAATGGATAATTTGAATAAATCAAGTGTTTGTGAAAGTTCTAACAATATGTTTAAAAGTATGTAGATATATATTAAAGTGTGAATTTACCAAAAATATCATCATTGTTAAATAAAACAAGTCTTTTTAGAGCAGTCATATGACCTTCTTCTTCTTTTTGACGATATTTAAGTGCAGAAAATTTAATAACTGCATCAATATAGTTTATGAATGAATACTTTGACATGTAATAGCATTTTTGTCTCCTTTGACAATTTTTGTTAGTTGTGATGTTGCTGTGTTTCACTTTCTGCTTACAATTGTGTTTTTGGCATGCACAATGCTTTCTGTGTATTATGTGCCTGCTGAATGTTTTTGCCCATGCAAGGACAATTATTGAAAAAAGCTTGCCCATGGCATGGCACACTATGGATTTAGCATATTCTCTAGTTCTAACATATGCAAATGTTTCATCAAACTTCCAATACTAATTTATATGATGAAAATTATTTCTAAGTTAAGTTAGAGATATGCTCTTTCCATTTGGGATGATGCTTTTAATGTGATATGCTTTTAAAGAATGATAATAGAATATAATTCACCCCATTAATATTTAATACATCTTCTTAATTTTTCTGAGTGTGATGTGCTGTATGTGCTTTGAAAGACATTATCCCTTCATAAATTTTAATTCTTTAATCTCTTTCCAGTTTTCTAAGTTACAGGTGTTTCATGTTGGATGTGAATGAACTAATGTTTTGCACACTAGCTCAAAAATTGCTGGTTATGTTATAATGGAAGACGGTGACCTGGTATATTGCTTGTCCACTCATGAACAATGAATTGAGTAAAACATTCCAAGCTTAAAGCTACCCTACAACTGCGCTGCAAGACATTAAAGATACTAACTGGAATGGAATCCTGAAACCCATTAACTTTATTTGGCTGAAGGCTGGATTTTGCTCGGCAATGCTAACCCTTTTCCTTGCATACTAACATTAAGTTTTTAATTTAAGTAATTCAGAAACTATATTATAACAGTCCCTGCTAACAGTAATAAAGGGCTTGGAAATGTCTGATTTACGTTTAGTTGTATCATCATTATATGTGTTTCTTTACAGCAAAAACCCTTTATGTTATGTATTTGTGCTTTAGATTTTGCCATATTATATCCCTTAATAGTTTAGGATAGTGTTATTTTTCTCCTCTAGTTTATTATGTTTAAAATTGTTTTTTAGTATAATGCATATCAAATCAAGAATATGTATTATCAATTACTGTTTTGCTTATTCATGTACATGACTCTCTGTGTGATTTTAAGATGTGTAATAATTTGATATGGTTTGTTGATTTAGGTTATTCTGTGTTGAAGCTTTAATATTTTATAGTGTGTAATCAAAATATTTTGTCAATTTTCATGTGTTTTAATTTTGTCTTAATAATTTCGATAACATCACTAACTTGAAGTAATACTAGTTTAGTATAACAAGTGAACTTACAATGTCACATCACTTGATTTTTTATGAGGGTTTTAATTTGTAATAGCATTTTAACATTGATATCAATCCATTTTAGTGTTAGTTAAATTATTAATTCTCATAAAACATAATATTCATAACACGTTTTGTGTGTGTATGAGTGTGTGTGCTTTGACTGAGAATCAGCTTAATTTGTAATAATTATTCTAAATATTGTCAGTGATTATGCTATAAAAAAATTGCATTGCACGACCTTAAAATCAGGTATGATAATGTGGTTTTTATGGGTAGCACTGTATACACAGTATATAGTTTTCAATGTTTTAGTGGTGTCAGGTCACTGATACTTTGCACAGTTTTAGTCAGGGACGTGGGTTATAATTTTGCACAAGGCATGTCTGGTGTATTGACAAAGTTCATTGGGTCTGTAGAAGAGGATTGCTGGATCTCATCAGCAAATCTATAATAATATTTGTTGTGGCAAAATGTTTAAGGAGAAATAAAATTTAAATTAATGTTGTGCACACTTGATAAATTTTTAAGGATAAATCATAGTTTGATTTCTCGGAATTAAATGAATGGAAATAATCATATATCTATTGGAATTTGGCATTTATAATTCAGTGAACTGATAAGTATGAGCATACATTGTTTGCTTTGAAGGCTGCTACAATTAAATGGGCTTGTGTGGAATGTGCCTTCTCTGGCTCCTTTGCTGGACCTTCTTGCCTTATACTTTAGCTTAGAGCAAGTTAGACAAAACATACTTGTCTTGAGAATACTGGTGAACTATAGGTTAGCCAGTACACTTGATGCATTCTGTGTCTCATAGGAAATCTCTGCTCTGCTGTACTATAGCATTATTACAAGATATTCTTTCTGTATATGTCCGTCATTAATTTATAAACTTGTGAAGACTCAGTGTGGCTTTATGCTAGCTTTATTGATAGGAAAAAGAAATTCTGGGAGAAAGAGACTTGTTGGCATGAGAGAGTAGGCTTAAGCTTTGGAATAGCATTGCTTTGGTGAGCAGAGTTTTCCTTTAGAAATGTGCTTTTTATATGCAGTGTTCTAATCATATTTTGAATTGTGCTGTGATTAGCAAGCAGTTGAGGAGAAGTACAAGCATTGTGATGAGACTTTGTCCAAATTACTGGCATGGATCAGTGATGTTGAAGATAAACTGGCAAATCAAGATATTGTACAAGAAAATGCAGATGAACTTCGCAACCAAATTAACACCATGAAGGTAACTAATAATTATTAATGTATGCTAATGCTTTCACTATTGCATCTTTGTATTCTCATCATATGTCATGTGCTTTTAGAAGTGTTGACCATTCAAAGATGATTTAGAATGTTCATTTGAAATTATTATATACTTTCTAAGTATGAACATGTTCTTTTACGTATAGTACATAGTCACTTTTATATATTATATCTTAAGATATCTGCCTCTCAATTTGCGTATTTTATCAATTCTTTTCAATACACCTTCGTGATAAAGAATTAGTCAAAATGACAGAGTGGAGAATTTCAGATTGCATTTTCTAAACTTAAAGAATGTTGTTGGTTTTTTTATTTTATTTATTTATTTTTTCGCAAAACCTGTTCTTTAAGTAATTCATATTTTTGCTTTCGTAAGGATCAGATATCCTCTGAAGAAATGTCCAGTGAAACCTCTCTGTAAGTCCACCCCTATTAAATGAACACCCCTCCCAATGACCAATTTTTCTTGGAATGGACTCTGAAACACACTTGTAGTATTCTTATTATACCCCTATGAACAGACATACCTTTTCTCTCTAAGACCAGTCCCTTCGTAGGAATTTCTTAATTTACACCTTGTAAGTACTCAGAACATTGAATTTTCAGTAGTGGAAATCAAAATATTTCCACGTATTCGTGCAACATGTCTGATGCCTCAGCTTCCTATCCCGGGTAAAATTCGGGAATCATGTAACTGTGGCCACTGATGTGATATCATGGCTGCTCGCTCTTTCACTTTAATTTCTTGTAATGAGTCAACAGGTATATTGTCTGTTAATGTCCAGTCCTTTAAATTAACAAAGTCTTTCTTACCTTACCTTCCTGGAAGAATTTGGTGTGGTAGCATACTATTTTCAGAAGTCAGGATTATCGACTTTCCCCATAGCTCATGAGTGTTTCAGTTGTGTCTGGAATTTGAACTCAGCGGTCACCCAAGATCCATCGCTTGATGTTTTTTGAACTGTGCAGAGAAGTGGGAGAAAAGCAAGGTTTTGAGCTTGTAAGACATAGAATGTCATGCATACCTAAATGACATATTGAATCTGCGCAAGAAAATAGATGTTTCTTTACTGGTAGACAACTATTGGGAGTACTAAAACTGAAAATGATTTAAAAGTTAATTTTTACCCAAAAAAAGATATCAATATTTCTATTTGCATTTAAAAAGGTTGTTAAAAAAAAAAGAAAAAGCATTTACCTCAAAAAGGCAAAATTAAACTTAGTCAAATGTTTCATTTTCCATAGGGCTCATATACCAAAATTTTATGTTGCATAGCATCTGGTATAAACATCGATATAATAGGCAGTTACTTAAACATGTGATTTCTAGTTATAGTATTTCATGGGCTTCCGTGGCCGGCGTCAATACATTCTTGGCTATCCGAGATGAACCACGTCTCGGTCCATTGTGCTGATGTCTCGGCCATCTTACTGAGGCCTTTTTCAGAGCTATTGCTGATAGAGCAGCTGCAGTATAGCTCTGAAGAAGGCCACAGCAAGATGGCCAAAGTGTCATTACAATTGATTGAGATGCGGCTCATCTCAGATAGTCAAGAACTTAGGGTCTAGTTGTAGTAGATACTATTTTTGTGAAAAATAAAGATCCCCTCACCATCTCACTAAAAGACCACTTTTTTTCATGGAACCAACAGTGATCGCTTAATACAGGTTTCACTGAATGTTATATCATTATTTGAAATTAATTTTTTTTGTGTGATCGATTCTTTTAGCAAATTAAAGATGACTTGGAATCTCACTCTCGACCTGTTGCATCCTGTTTGGATCAAGTAAGGCAGGTCGTTGCTACGGGAGGGGATGTTCTCTCCAGTGACGAAGTTACTAACCTGGAGAAGAATGGACGATCCTTGAAAACACGCTACGATCGAGCTTCAGATCGAACTGACAGGCTCCTTAAACGTCTTACTGCAGCACGTGATGAACTGAGCAAGTTCAGGTAGAAAAATGATATTTTTTAATGTTTATTGATTGGCAAGATAACTTGAATGTATCTATTTTCTTTTGATGATTAAGTTTTTGTATTTGTCATCATCATCATTATTGTCATCAAAAATTATATTTTGAGTTGATGTTCTATTAAGAGATGATGTTGTTCATGAGAATTTCTTTGATTTAAAAATCATTTTTTATTTCACTTAACAGAAATGAATTGGGATCATTTACTTCATGGCTAGACAAAGCCAGACGCACTCTTGAAGACAAAGAGCGATCATTGGCAAATCTCAATAAACTCCATGCAAACGCGGACAGCACTAAAGAATTTGTCAGCGATGTTATTGCTCATCAAGCTGACTTACGATTCATTACAATGGCAGCTCAGAAGTTCGTTGATGAATCAAAGGTTGGTACAAGCTAAAGATGAAGACTAAAGATTGTCTCAAAAGACGTGAAACAGCAAAAAGAACACCTTGAAGTTAGTTTGATGCCTAAATCAAACACAGAGTTGATCATTAGTTTAAATATGCTTCACAAAAGCAAACCATTTCTGTTTAATAAATGAAAAAGTAAAGCTATAATTGCCATTGAGTAAGAATAATTGTGGTTTTAACTGCATTAATTGTTCAAAATGTTGTTATTCAATTTAATTTTCCAGGAATATCTGTCAAATCTAAATGATTTCCGAACAACATTGCCTCAGCGTTTGCCTCACATTGAGCCAGCCCAAGAGTCAATTGTGAGAAATGAAGTGTCTGTGGTATCAACTCAATACAGAGACCTTCTTTCAAGAGCGAATGGTCTATCTGATCGGCTGTCTGGTGTTGGAGGTCGTCAGAGAGAATACAGAGATGCATTAGATAAGGCCAGATCATGGCTCAAAGAAGCGGAACCAAAAGCTCACAAGATACTCTCTGAGCCAGTTGGGGCTGATCCAAGAACAGTGGAAGATCAACTAAATAGGGCAAAGACTCTAAATAATGAGTTTGTGGCTCAAGGCAGGCTTGTTGATGCTGCAAAACATGTGAGTTACACTATGTTGGAGTTTTTTTTCATTCAATCTTTTTGAATGATAATTTAGAATTTCTTGTTTTTGTTTTCATTCTTTGTTCTCCTTTCAAATTAGTGATGTATAAATTGTCAAAGCTTTTATTCCTTTTCTGTATGTAAGTTTATGTGAAAGGAACAAATAGGTATAAAACCAATGTTTACATGCCAGCATTCCGTTGTCATTTTCTATTTACAGTCTTTGGAAGGCTTGCTACGTTCTTTAGAAGGCCAACAGTCTCCCACAGAAATAGCAGCTTTGGAAACCCCAGTGCGTGAATTGGAAGACAAGTACAACCAGTTGTCAGAAGCTCTTGGAGAGAAGTGTCAGGTATTGGATACAGCACTTGTGCAGTGCCAAGGAGTGCAAGATGCCTTGGATAGCCTTGTTCAATGGCTGAATGGTGCAGAAAATCAATTGAAGTGAGTTGAGTTTCCATATTATAATTTTGTTTTGATTCCTTACATAGTTTTTGAGGGGAAAAGCTTCTTTTAGAAGACTTGAGTTATTTAAAAACTTATTATTTGCATGTTCAGTTAAAATAATTGTATTTTCTTTATTATTTTAATTTGAAAATGAATTTTTGATATTATTAGTATATTGCAAATATTGCTTCAAAAAACTGAGCTGTGCTATTTTGATATGTGTAGTTCCAAATTTTTGTTTTTTGTTGCTGAAACTAATCTAATTTGTCTTTGTCCAGATCTTCCCTTCGTCCTGCTAGCCTCAGTAAAGAACGTCTTGAGGAGCAACTTAGAGAGCATAGGCTTCTTCAGAGTGATGTTGATAGTCATCGTCCAAGTGTAGAGAGCGTCACCCAATCTGCACAGGAACTTGTTGCCACAGCAAGCAATCCTCGCCTTGCCAAAAAAATTGATGCTAAGCTTCATGATGTTATTGCCAGGTAATAATTGGAAATTGTTTGTAATTGTGCCTGCCTGAAGAAAGACTTCATTTAAATTTGGAGAGAGAATTTGATTTATTTATTTTTTGGCAGATTTGAGAAACTTCAAGAGAAGACAGTTAGACGAACCGAGTTCCTGGAGGAAGTCCATTCATCACTCAGTATTTTCACTGTTCAAGTGGTGCATTTTGAACAGTGGTATTGTGAAGTTGTCGAGGTTGTGGAGTCACGAGAAGTTGTAAAGCTTGATATCCTCGACTTCAGTGCAAGAATGGAAGATTTAGCTGCAAAGAGAGATGCCAAACGTGGTGAATTTGAAGAAGTTGTGCGTAACGGAAAGAATCTAGTTGCCAAAAAGGATGTCACAGATACTGTCCCAGTTCGTGATAAAATCAAGGTTAATTTGTTGTTGTTTTTATTTAATTTTTAAATAATGGAGTTTGTTATAATTAAAAAGATACATTTTTAATGCTTCCTAATTTGTAGAGAAATGAACATAACTGATTTCCTTTGTCTAACCAGGCTCTGGAGACTCAATGGAAGGACTTGAATGCCATGTTGGACGAGAAACAGAAATTGGGCAAGGCTCGAGCTGAACAGTTGAATGCATACGAAAAGTTGCGAGATCAAGTTTTGGATTGGTTAAGTAGTATGGAAACAAGGGTTGCTCGATTAGAACCTGTGGCTGTGGAAATAGAAACCCTCAGGCGACAAACTGAGGAACTTAAAGTATGTGTGAATTTCTATTTTTTAATGAAAGATTTGCTTTGTTATAAAATTTTGGAATTAACTTGTGTTGTTTAAATTTTTATTTACTGTAAAAGTCTGTAGAAAATGTCTTGAAATAATAGAAAATGTAGAACTATAAGATATACTGGAAAACAAAAAAACAAAATAAAAAACAAAATAACAAGAAGTTAACGTTCTCTTGTAGATTTTAGTGAATTTATTTTAATGTAAAGAAAATACATTTTTCTTTTTTATCCTTCTAGCCCCTTACAAAGCAGTACAGAGATTATGGTAATACAATTGATAAAGTTAATGACTTGGGAAATGCTTACGACAACCTTCTGAGAGGTGATCGAGCTGAATCTCCCACAAGACGCCGTAGTTCAGCTTACAGCCCAACAAAGCGAACATCTGTTACTGCAAGCCCTTGTAAGAATTTTTAATTTAACATTCATAGTGTATGCTTTTCTTTATAATTTACATTAATACAATAATATTTTCAATTTCATTTCTTCTATATTTCATTAATCATATCAGGTGCATGTGTGTGCTCTTTTTTAAATTTTATTGTAAAAGAAATCTTATGAGGCCTCATTTAAGTCTTGATGTGCATGCCAATTTCTCCTGTTCTTTTAATTTGTGTTTTGGTTGTAATACAAGATGATAAATCATGAATAGTGTTAAAAAAAACATTTTTGGATTGTGCGGCGCACTAACCTATTCTGTGCATTTTAAGTGTTAAAAAGAGGGGGGGGGGAGTGTGAAATTAACACTAGCTTAACTTGCTTATCATTCTTAATTTTTGATAAGAATGCTAAAGAGAACTCATGTACAGAGATTAGAGAAGAAATTTAAATTCCTTTGTCAGTGCGGCGCACATCTCAAGATGGCAGATCTCCTTCCCCTACCAAAGCCAGTGGCTTTTCAGTTCAGAGTCCAGTTTCTCCGGGTGGTTCCAGTGGATTTAGTAGTCGTCGATCATCCCAGGATGGTTTCCATCTGGAAGGTAAAGACCAGTGCTAGTAATTGTTCTCAAGTACAATGTTTAAATGCAGTGCTCTTATTAAGTGAATGATTTTTTTTTCTAGAAATGACTCCGACACAGCAACAGTTGACGGAGATTAACAATCGATATGGGCTCTTGGGGGCACGGTTCTCTGATCGACAAAATGAGCTTGATAACGTCCTCGATGAGGTCAAGAAGTATTTGGACAATCTACGTGGCCTTAGTTCATTCTTGGACAAAGTACAACGTAATTTGCCAAAAGAGTCTATTCCTCAAACTAAAGATGATGCACACAAGACTGCCAAACAGATAAAGGTAATATCATGTATCAATTGGTGTTAGTACATTAATGGAAGTCTCTTCTGGAAATATATCTTTGAAACTCATAAAAATATTGTTTAAACGTGTGTGTTTTTTAAATTAATTATTGAAATTAAGTGGATATTGAGTGGATGATTACACTTCGCGAATCTTAGAATTTATTATTTTTATTGGGATTAAAATTCTCTAATTACATTCACTGATGAATGTTGTCATTTCAGATTGTGCTGGAGGATATGTATGAGAAACAATCACTTCTTGACAGCACAAAGACTCAGGTGAATGATCTTTTGAAGCGGAAACCTGGAGCTTTGGGTGCAGACACCCTGCATGATGAGTTGAAGGACGTTGTCAGCCGATGGAAGAGTATTCATGATCGGTGCAAGGATAGGTATGAACAAACATTCTTATCCTCGAGTATTTTAGGAAGGAAGAAAGAAAGAGGAAAAAAATAAGATAAAAAAGTTATAGAATATGATCAATAATAGATATAGGAAAATTTGATAAATCAGAAAGTCATTTATATATATTTATATATTTTATGTTTCCTAGTAAGTTATTGAAGTAAAATTTTATGAGCAGTGAATATTACTAATTCATTTTTATGGGTTGGAATGAGTAAGAGACATAACTTAATAATTAGGGAATTAAAGTATATTTTTCATGAATATTAAACTTATAAATTATTTCTCATTATTTTAAAAGAATCAAGTTCATGGAGGACATGAAGGATTTCCATGACACACATGACAATCTCTCAAACTGGCTGAGTGCCAAGGATCGTATGATGACAGTTCTGGGACCTATTTCTTCTGATTCACGCATGGTGCAGAGTCAAGTTCAACAAGTTCAGGTAAGAAAATGCCATACAAACCTAATTTGTGTATTTTGCTTTAATTGCATGAATGACTTTTAGAAAACGTGATTCCTTTGTAATAAGATTAGTGTTTGTTGCTAGTTCATTGAAGGGGGAAAAATGCTTTTGTTCTTAAATTAATAATTGGAGATATGGTTGATGTAGGTTTCCTTTCTTTAGAGTAATTCCCAGAATTGTGTTCAGTTTGCTATCCAGTGTGATTAGAATTTCATGATTCACACTAGCTGTACGGTTGTGATCTTAAATTAAAACAATTTTAAAGTTTAACATATGTGAATATTTACTGGAGCCTATTACAAAATAAAAACAATTTAAAATTAATTTGTTTTCTTAAATTGAAAGTGTGAATAGAATTGTAAGTTCTTTCAAATGTTTAATTTTTATGTGATATGTAATATTTCCTATTGGTTTGTTGTAGGTTTTGCGTGAAGAATTCCGAACTCAGCAGCCACAGCTGCAGCATCTTCAAGAGCTGGGAGAAGCTGTGCTCGGCAGAGTGGATCCCGACTCTCCTGATGGACAGCGCCTGGCTGCCCGTCTGCACAGTCTCTTGCAACGCTGGGCCGATCTACTGGCTCGCCTTGAAGAACGAGCCGACAGCCTTGGTGCTGCAGCTGACACTTCTCGAGAATTTGATGCAGGACTCAACCGGCTTCGGGATGCATTGCAAGGCATATCAGATCAGTTGGATGATGTCCCACTTGACAAAGATCCTGAGGAGCAACTTCGCAAGATTGAGGTAGGTCTAGGCAAATGTTTTTTCATGTATCAGATTTGATGTAAAAATGCGTCAGGAAACCTACAGTGAAATAAAAAATAATTTGGTATAGAGGATGACCATTCAATTATTATTTGTATTTTAACTCTTCGAACTTGTTAATATTTTATTTTTTTAAATTATCTTTACAATAAGCCCAGCTGGTTACTATCCCATTAAGGACTATCTGATTATACAGAAAAATTAATTGTAGGCATTGACATAATTAATTATATTCCCTTTAAGAGAATTAATAGAATAAACAAAAATTTCTAATAATCATAATGATAATTATAAATGTAATAATAAAATTTTAATTTGATATTATTCACCTGTAAATGGCTTTCATTCAGTTTTTTGGTTCTTAATTCTCAAAAAACAAATAAATTAAGAAATAAATAAACAAGTTTTTTGACTTCAGTTGTTTTGCTTCGGTTCTATTTCCCTTTGTATGAGATAGTTTTCAATTCTTGTTTCGTTATACTAAAGGTTATGATTGTTTTTCATTTGTAGATGCTTGGAGAATATGCTTCTTTGTTTCAGAATCTGGAGAGGCAGCTGGAGGGGCAGCGCCCCTTGCTGGCTGATGCTGAGGCCGCTGGTGCTCAGTTGTGTGAAGTGTTGAGTGATCCTGCGTCTCGTTCAGAGATTCAGGGTAAACTGGCAGCTGTCGGGCGACAATACAATACCTTGCAGAAGAAGATGGACCACCGCAAAGCAGAAATTGAAGGCTCCTTGAGGTATTTATTTGTTTAATGTCAAAAAATTATTTGCAATATGCGAGGGAGAAGTACAATGTGTGCAAGAGCTCTAAAATTCTTGTCCTCTTTTACTATATTAAATTGATTTATGAATGAGGAAAGAAAGAACAAACTAAATTTTATTGTTTTTAGTGTTTTGATAGAGGAATGTCAATATTTCTTAATGTTATCATACTAATATGTTGATGGCTTGTTTTTTGTAGGGATGGTCGTCAATTTGAGGCTTCATGCGCTCTTACTTTAGGCTGGTTAGCAGAAGAATTGGGAGGCATGTCTGAAAGATTGTTGGTTTCGGCTGATCGTGATGTCCTTCAACAACAGTTGGATCATCACGAGGTGAATATGTTTCCATATTGTCTGTTTTCAATTTTTTAATGACTTCCAATTTCTTGTGATTTAGAATTTTACAATTTACTCATTTCTTTTTCTTCTAGTCAATTTTCTTGGTTTTAAGTTGCTATTCTTTGAATTACATTATAATTGCTAATTCTTTGTGAATTAGAGATAAAAGATCTTTCGAGGAATAGTTTATTTTCTCTATAAATATACATCTTTTAATCTATATAATCACTACTTTCTAATCTATATATTCATGTTCTTGAATACCTGCCTGTTCCTTACAGCATTGTGTATACACTTGCATTTCAAAACCATTATGAACATTTTGTTTTCAGCCTGTGTACAAGGATGTAATGAGCAAGGAGCATGAAGTGATAATGTTATTAAACAAAGGCAGGGATATGCTGTCTCGTTCCGCTCAACGAAGTGATACTCGTAATCTTCAGCGTGACTTGGATAAAATCCAGAGTCAGTGGGATCGCCTTAGAAAGGACACCATGGATAGACAGACACGTCTTCAAACGTGCATGGTAAAGTATTCATTATTTCATTCTAATATTTTCCTAACTACAGTTTGCAAATAAATAATTCTGTGATTATTTTCTTTCAGGAACATTGCCGAAAGTATTACAGAGCCCAAGAATCATTCCTCCCTTGGCTAGGACAGGCTGAAGATAAGATAGAGACCCTGAAACCGGCTAGCTTTAAGCGTAAGGACATTGAACGCCAGTTAAAAGAACTTGCTTCTTTTAGAAACGAAGTTTGGAAGCGTTCAGGAGAGTATGAAAATAACCGCACTCTGGGAGACACATTTGTCTCTGCTTGTGACATTGACAAGGAAGTTGTGAAGAATGAACTGAGCCTTATGAAACAGCGTTGGGATAAACTAAACAATGGTGAGGATCAATACAAGAAGACACACCTTTTTGTAGCTGGATATAGAGAGATGACTGTAGAAAGTTGACAATTAATATCGTTGAACATATCATTATAATTCCTTTTTGTGTTCATGGAATGGCATGGTGTTAGAATTGCGGAGTGATGATTTACGATTGTTAGGTTTTGTTCTCACAAGATATTTCTTGTCTTTTTTTCTACAAGACCACTCCACATGAGATTTATAATGAAAGTTGAAGGGGCAGTGTTATGGAAAGTATTAAGATTACAAAGGGTTAAATTCTGTAATTTATATTTGTTAATATCGTAATATTTGTTTTTGTAGATCTCCTGGAGCGTACTCAATCTCTTGAGGATACTGCTCGTCGACTATCTGACTTCACTGAGAATCTGCGAGATCTGCAACATTCTCTTCAGAGATGTGAAGACAAATTGGCTTCTCATGATGCACTTGGTGGTGCTGCCAAGGATCCGAAGTTATTGGAAAGAATTAAGGTATCGTTTATTTATTCTAGTTTATATCTGGTATTGGTATTGTATTATTATATTGAATTGGTACACCAATATTTGTTTATTTGTAATTTTTACAGAACTTGAGAGAAGAAACAAATGCTCTGAAAAAGCCTCTTCAGTCTGTACGACAGACAGCAAATGATCTTGTCAATGAAGCAGGAGAGCATGGGGTTGATGCTTCTCACTTACAAGATGAGGTTGATACTATTGGTGATCGCTTGGATGACTTGCAAGCTAAACTTGATGATCGTTGCAGTGAATTACAATCTGCTGCCACCGCTGTGACTCAGTTCAATGTATGTTGAAGTATTGAAAATACTTTCCAAGGGTATTTTACACTCTTCTAATGAAGTATTATTTATTGTGGCTTCTTTGCATAGGACCAAGTGAAAGTGCTGAGCCATGATCTGTCTGATTTGGAGCAAGAATTGGATTCTATGAAACCACCAGGTCGTGACTTGAAGACTGTAAGGAGTCAACTGGATGACACTGCTAAGTTCTTGAAGAAGGTAGGTACAATTTCATTTTTGTTTAATACATTGTGATAAACAAAATTGACAAGCATTTTAATCATTGTTCTCAATATTTGTTTTAATCTTTTGTACATCATTTTTATTCATTTAAAATTCGTAATTGCGGATCACAAATTGTACTATACTCTTAAATGTTCTGCTTCATTTTTCTGGGGATTCTTTAATAGTAAACTATTAATTATTTCAGGTTGTAAAGGCATCTGATGACGTGGCAAATGCAGTCTCTGCTGGTGAGCTTTTGGTTGACCAAGGGTTTGCCCCTGATACTACTGCAATGCGTGAACAAGTTGAACAGCTGCGGCGTCAGTTGGGCCGCCTTGATGAACGAGCAAAGACACGAGAGGAGGACCTTGACTCAGCTCTCTCGCGTCTTGAAAATTTCTACCAGATTCACACAGCAGTGGTTGAAGACATTGCAGAAGTAAGTCATACATTTTATTCTGTAAAAACAGAAAATGAAAAAGAAATACAAGATAATATTTCTTCTCCTTTTTCTATCATTTTCCTTCTTTTTAATCAAAATATGAAATAAATTGGATGATAATGAGATATATTTGTCTTTTTGTTTCGATTTCATAATTGCCATTATTATCAACATCATACATTCAACACTCATTTACACTGTGAACTCAAAATATTAAATTTCTTATCTTATAATGATTATGTGATAATGATTATTTTATGACAAACGAATATTTTGTAATCTTCAAGAGCGTATAAACCTATGTATATATGAAATGTATTTAGGCATTATATGCCTGTTGGATAATAATAAATAAAAATAAAATATATATATATATAAAAAAAATTCTCCTTAGTATGAGCGCTTAAAACATTTAATGTATCTTTGATGTTTTGTTCCAGGCTACAGAACAAGTACGCAAACTCAAACCTGTTGGATCTGAAGTTGAAGGAATCAGAGTCCAGCAGGAGGACTTCAGAGCCTTCCAACAGCGACATGTTGAGCCCCTGGCACAGCAAGTGGATGAATGCAACCACTTGGGCCAGGGTCTGATTCAGTCTGCAGCTGGTGGAGTCAACACTGCAAGTCTTGAAAAGGATCTCGAAAGAATGAATGACAAATGGAATAATTTGAAGGAGAGAATGAATGAAAGAGGTCGCAAGCTTGATGTTGCCCTGTTGCAATCAGGAAAGTTCCAGGAAGCTTTAGATGGACTGGAGAAATGGTTATCAGAAACAGAAAATATGGTTGCCAATCAAAAGCCACCCTCAGCAGATTACAAGGTTGTCAAAGCTCAGTTACAGGAGCAGAATGTAAGTATTCAAACTTGAACTGGGATTCATTCAAACTAGAACAATTTTCTACCACGTTTTATGATTTTGCTTTTCTTAGCTGAATTAAATAATCAATAAAAATAAAATATTCAAATTTTCTTATTTTAAGACATGTTTACTAAAAAAATTGTGTAAAACAATAATTTTTCTTTTATTGCAATTTTTCCTTTACTTATTTCTGTATGTGTCCATTGCTTCTTTGTATATTTAAATGTTTCATTTATAATTGTTGAGATGGGAGATTACGTTGAAATCAAAAATGGAAAATCACAAATCCGAATTTTTTTACAGTTCTTGAAGAAAATGTTGCTTGACCGCCAAAACTCAATGTCGTCCTTGTTTGCAATGGGCAATGAAGTTGCTGCTGGCGCTGATGCATCTGAGCGTAAGGCCATTGAGCGTCAGTTAAATCAGTTGATGGAGCGTTTTGAGCATCTGACAGACTCTGCAACTCGGCGCTATGAGGCCTTGGAGCAAGCAATGGCTGTTGCAAGAGAATTCCAGGAGAGGCTGGTGCCTGTTCTGGAGTGGCTTGACAAGACTGAAAAGAAGGTCAAGGACATGGAGCTGGTACCGACAGATGAGGAGAAGATTCAGCAACGCATCAGAGAACATAGTGTATGTCATAAGTTTAAAGTCAAAACATCATTAAGTATCACTTAAAATTTACAGATATTTTGACATTCTAAAATACCAGAAATTCGGGAATATACATTACAAATAAACCCTGCAGTCTCTAATAGGGAGCCGAGATCTTGAAGTGATTGACCCTGGCTATTTGAGGGGCATACCAAAAGTTTTGCTAGTGGAACCTGCTTTCTTGAACTACATTGTTTGTTTAACAATGAGTTGAGATATAAACATTAAGTTGGTTGAATATAACATGAAGTAGTTATTTGAACTCTGTTGAATATTTGAATTAACACAGCTGGATTTTTTCCCATTTATTCATGTATCAACACAAGTTTGAATCTGTGCTGTCGGAGTTCCATTTATTCATTACCACAAATTTTCAATATTCTTTTTAATAATTAATTACCTATATCAATGCAGGTACCAACTGAATATTGAAGGTTTTGTGGTTGTAATGTTTTAAAATGTCATTTTGAATTATTATAAATAAGTTGTATGCTCTAGTTCTTGTTTGAGATAGTGTATTTTCATTATTAAATGATTCTAATTTTTTATGCCCAAATTTATTTATTTATATTGTGTTATTACTGATTTTTTGAGTTTATATTTCAAAATGAAATTATTCTTTACCTTTGTCATTAATTTCTTTACTTATTGAGATTTAAATTACATTTCAGACATTGCACAATGAGATCATTCGGAAGAAATCAGATTTCTCAGAGCTGACTGAAGTGGCAGGTACACTGATGCAGCTTGTTGGAGAAGATGAAGCCCTTGGTTTAGCTGATAAGCTTCAAGACACCACTGATCGGTATGCAACCCTTGTGGAAACATCTGAGAATGTGGGTCAGTTGCTAGAATCCTCCCGTGCTGGACTACGCCACCTGGTTTTGGGCTACCAAGACCTCCAAGCATGGATGGAGGCTATGGAACACAGACTCAGCAAGTACCGTCTGCTGGCTGTGCACACCGACAAGTTGCTTGAGCAGATGGATGATCTTGCGGTGAGCTTGGTTCAAATTAGATTTTATTGCGTGATATACTGAATTAAACTCACAATTCTGTGTTCCTGTTTTCTGTTAACGATATTCAATACTCACCTGACATTGGAAAAATATCTTACCTGAAAATGTAATAAAACTTACTGCATTGAATATCTTAATGAGAGGCCCGTTTCGTTGCTTTCCAGGACCTAACAGAGGAAGTGGCCAACCATCAAACACAAGTGGATGGCACTGTGGACAGTGGGTTGGAGCTCATGAAACACATTTCCAGCGATGAAGCCCTGCAGCTTAAAGACAAACTTGATTCTCTTCAGCGGCGGTTCAATGATCTCACTTCTCGGGGTACTGACTTACTTAAACATGCTCAGGTGAGTAATTTTAGAATTTGTGTCTGCTGAAGACATAAGAATACTGTAAAGAGTACAGTACTTCAAAAGCGACAGTGTTATTTTGAGATCATAATTTTTTCAAAAAAAAAAAATATTTTCATTTGCTTTGTAAAACACCGTTTTATTATTTCTTTGTACATTATTGTGTTTAATTTCATTGTCAGTTGTTTTTGATGATATGTAATCTAATTGTTTGAACTGAACTTCACTTTTGACCTTTATCTAGATGACCTACTGCTGTGATATTCAAACATTTACTCCTTTGTAACTTTAAATATGCTTATTCATTTAATGTAGTACCCTTTGTGGATGTGTTATTAAAGACATAGATAATGAAATATGAAATAGACTGAAATAAGAGAGAAATAATAATAATGATTCATCTCTTTGCACAGAAATGCTATTCACATCAAAATAAATTGAAGTCTGTTGTAAAGTGGCAGCCATAGATGTATCTTCATGTTTAGGACACTATTCTTCAACGTTTATGCTTGTGGCAGTGAAATTTATCTATTTGTACTATCTTTTGCAAAGAGTGATTTAAATGATGAAATAGAAGAACAGGCCCAAATCCCTTCATTTACAATGAAGACAAATCCATTTGAATAATAATATTGTCTATTTTCATCTTTGTTGCTCAGGAGGCTTTGCCATTGGTACAACAATTCCACAATTGCCATAACCGATTGGTTGATTGGATGATGGGAGCGGAAGCACAATTGCAGTGTGCCGAACCACATGAAGAGGACATTCAGCGTTTGGAACTTGATATCCAAGGTAATCATAAGATTTTATTTTCAGATTTCAAGATAACTGATTGTCATTGAAAGAAAAATGAGATATACCGTATTTTACCGAAAATAAGTCGACCTCCAATATTAGACAAGCACCTAATTTTTTAAGGGACCGCCTGAGAATTTTAAGAAATTTTGATTAATTCTTACTATTTAGTCAAAATAAAATTACAAAATGTCTTATTGACCAGAAAATTGCCTTGTCGATGAGAATGGTAAGAGTTATTGCTGAACTATTATTTTCTTGTTCATTTATATCACTTATGGTTTTTGCCACTACCCTCATAATCTTCACATGTATCAATGTTTTTTTTCTTTTTGGTCCTCCTTCCATGCTGTGACATGTTCTGTCCACTCTTGAAAGTTTTGCGGACTAAATTATTTCGTTCTTCATAGTCTTTCATCAGACATCATCTAAGAACATTCCTTTCTGTTATCAGATTTTCTATACGTCTCACACTTATTCAAGGCTTCTGTTTTCGACGGGCGTCGAACCGTGATTCCACGTGGCCTTGTCGAACCCACACTGTGTAACAAACTCTCAGCATTCATTTTCACATTACGTTTCATTTAATACAATGCTATTTGGTTAGAGATTTTCTTTACTGGCCCATTCAAAAATATCAGTCTGATTTGCTCAACAAAATCTTAGTAGATGCCGAGAATATAAACGCAAATATAAGTACGTACGTATTGTTACATGTGATATTTATACGGTCTTCACAGTTTATTGTTACATCAACATTTACGAGTTTCATGACATGGAATGCCAATGTAAAAACTTAAATCCTACCCAAGTAGGCTTAATCTTGAAATATAACACGACCTCACATTTTTTGACTGAGATATTTCGGGGAAAAAATTTATCTTATATTCAGGTAAATACGGTAAGTTTATTTAATACAGAAGTGTTAGGTTATTCATTTACTGCATTAAGATTCACAGAAATAAAAAACATCAAAAAAACGTAGTTGATTTTTTTTTTTAATTTTTTTATTTTTTTTATTTTGTGAATTTATTTGTTCAATGTATTTTTATTGTTTGTTTAGAATTCCGTCCTGTGTTGGAAACAATCAACTTGGTTGGACCTCAGTTGTGTCAGATTTCTCCTGGGGAAGGTGCTTCAACCATTGAAGGACTTGTCACTAGAGATAACCGTAGATTTGATGCGATTGCAGAACAGATTCAGAGAAAGGGCGAGCGTATCCTCTTGTCCAAACAGGTAAAAAGAAAGTAATTGCTTGTGTATAGGGATCATTATCTGTATGGGACTTTTTAAACTCGTTTGAACCAAAAAAGTGGTTCTTTTGTGCCACATATGTGCTCTACTTCATTGATGTGGTGGCAAATATACGCTTAAAAGCAATCTATTTCTTTTTTACAGCGTTCATTGGAAGTTATTGGTGACATTGATGAACTCCTTGATTGGTTCCGTGAGGTAGAAGGACAGATTCGTGAAGCAGAGCCTCCTAGCTCTGATCCAGATGTTATCCGTGTCCAACTGAAGGAACACAAAGCTCTTAATGATGATATATCTAGTCAGAAAGGACGAGTACGAGATGTCCTTTCCACTGCCAAGAAGGTAAATATATTGTGATTGTGTAATGATTTTAACAATATGTGGATGTATGATGTCTTGAAACTTTTCTTTTTTAATAACCGAATCATCATCTTTAGAATATCTGATTGTCTATTTCAGAGTGGGGAAATATTGTACATTTAACTGTTAACTTCATCTTATTCAAGGTACTGCGAGAATCTGCTCAACATGAAGATACGTCAACTATCCGGGAGAAAATGGAAGATCTGCGAGAGATGATGGATACTGTGTCAGGCTTAAGCTCGGACCGTCTGGGCATTTTGGAACAAGCTTTGCCACTGGCGGAGCACTTCCATGAGACTCATGCCGGCCTTTCCTCTTGGCTGGAGGACATGGAGCAGCAAGTGGCAATGTTGGCCATGCCTGCCTTGCGTCCAGATCTCATTGCTCAACAACAAGATCGCAATGAGGTAGGAGATGAGGCCAAACCAAAAACTAGTCCACACTAATGAGATCAGGAGACTAATATGAGAAAGTCTGTGCAATTCTGTTACACTAGTTTTAGTTTGCCTTAAAAGGTTACAATTATTTTGATTATTAGTTTTAAAATAAAATTCCTTTTTTTTGCTTTAAATTCAAATTGTAAGCTTTCTTTTCATAAAATACAGACTTAAGTTTGTAGATTATGTATTATTAATCATTTAACCTTATTTAATATTTATTTTAAATTTTCTTTCAGATGTTTGTCCAGTCTATTTCTGAACATAAACCACTGGTGGAGAAACTCAATAAAACAGGAGAAGCCCTCATTCGCCTATGCAATGACGAGGAAGGTGCTAAAGTTCAAGAAATTTTGGATGCTGATAATGAAAGATATGGTGCTTTGCGAACTGAGTTGCGACAGAGACAGCAGGCCTTAGAAAAGGCATTGCAGGTGTGTATTTAAATTTAAATGTGTTAAACCTCACCTTTAAGAGGCGTAAGGTTATTTACTAGTGCTTCCAAAACATTTCCTTCCTTTTTTTATTTATAATTTTAATTTATTCTTATGGTGAAAGCTAATGTGCCATTATTTATTACAATAAAAATAAGAGAAAATAAATTTTTATTTCTGTATTATCCTTTACTGTCTTGTGTATTTCATTGTTCTTTTTGTAATTACACAGTTGTTTCCTTGCCTTTTTTTAGGAGTCAAGTCAATTCTCAGACAAGTTGGAAGGCATGCTTCGTGCTCTGGGTTCCACTGCAGATCAAGTGAATTCAGCAGAGCCAGTCTCAGCCCATCCATCTCGCATTCGTGACCAGATTGAAGAAAATGCTGCTTTGGTGGAAGATCTTGACAAACGTGAAGTGGCGTATGCGGCTGTTAAGCGAGCTGCAAATGATGTAATCAGCAAAGCCACAAACCAAGCTGATCCAGCAGTTAAAGGTATGTTTTCCACAGACAAAATTTTGGTGGGGTATACTAAAGATTATTTCAATATATTAAGCAAAAAATAGACAATTGGGATATTTAGTATTTTTTTAAAGTTAATGTTTCATTAGACACAAAGTAAATCAAGGGTACAGGTATGGGGAACTACTGAGTTTCTTGGATAGGTGGATTATATAATTCAGTAAAAGAAGATAATATATGACAAGCTTTCATTAAAACCAATAAGGAATGAAATTTTTTATTTTTTTGCTAATTTTTATAATGGAACTTAATGTAGAGTTATGAGTATTTAAGCTATTTGCTGTCTTCTTAAAAATTCACAAATTAATAAGAGTACATGAAGTACATCTCAATACCTTTAACATAAATATAATAAAATAATTGAATTGCCTCTTTTTTCAACTTTCAGACATCAAACGTAAATTGGAGCGGCTGAACAGCTTATGGAATGAAGTACAAAAGGCCACAAATGATCGCAGCAAATCTCTTGATGATATCTTAGCAATTGCTGAACGGTTCTGGGATGAGCTACACAGTGTTATGAACACGTTGCGAGACTTACAAGACTCGCTTAATTCTCAAGAACCTCCAGCAGTTGAACCACACGCAATTAGACAGCAGAAGGAGGCTCTTCAAGAAATTCGTCATGAGATTGATCAAGTAAGTGCTGCCTATATCAAACTTTTTTGTGGTTGTGCAGAACATTTTGAACAAAACCAACTTGCCTTATTTCAATTGTATTTGAATCCAAGGCCAATTTTTTTATTAAAATGAGTGTGTGATTGAGCTTTATTAAACAACACTGTGAACAGTCCTGAAATTATGCTGATGTGTGATTTTGCTCTATGATGTCTTCGTGGAAATTTGTCAGAGCCTCACAGATGTCATCACATATTTATTTTAATCATACCATTTTACAAATTGATGTTTCTAGAGAACATACATGTTTTAAATCCCTTATTAATTCATATCTATTTTTCTTTTAGGTAATGTAATGAAATTTAGGAATTTAAATTATATTTTCATGAATAGATTTGATGTAGATTATTTTTCTTTTGATAAGTTGCTTAAAAGTATTGTAATACTAAATTGCTTCTATCTTTCACAGACAAAACCAGAGGTGGATCAGTGCCGTCAAACAGGTCAGGAATTGATGAGTTTGTGTGGTGAACCTGACAAACCTGAAGTGAAAAAGCACATTGAAGATTTGGACTCTGCTTGGGATAACATTACTGCCTTGTATGCCAAGAGAGAAGAAAATCTCATTGATGCCATGGAGAAGGCCATGGAATTCCATGAGACACTGCAGGTGAGTAAAATGTTTATTTTACTTCATTTCTATTAATTATTGAAATGTCATTAATAAACTCTTTGGATTAATAAAATTAAGTTCTAGGATGGTCATATTATAAAGATTTATAATGTTTAAATAGTACACAATAATTCATTGGGTGTATCAACTGGTTAATTTTTTCATAAGCAAGTAGACATTAATAACTGATTAGGCTAAGACACTGGGAATGCTAAACTAATCTTTTAGAAGCAATATGCTCTATTGCTAGTTTAAGTGTTGTCAAATTTAGTAGCTTTGATGTATTAAATGTATGTTTAAATGGATAATGCAATTAATCTCATTTTTCTACTTTCTGAAAATGTGTATGATATGTATTTTAACAACTTTGTGTTATTCCAAAAGAATTTACTCGAGTTCTTGGACACCGCGGAAGACCGTTTTGCAAGTATGGGTGCATTGGGTTCAGATATAGAAGCAGTAAAGAAACAGATTGAACAGTTGAAGGACTTTAAGGCTGATGTTGATCCTCATATGGTGAAAGTGGAGGCTCTGAACAGGTATGTGGTGAATAATTCAGATAACTGTAGTGGTTTGGTGATAAGATTTTCTTTGTAAAGGTGGTGATGGTAGAAATATTGAAATATTAGCATGGATTTTGCCTTTTTTAGAGTGAAACTTACAGGTAGTTTTAAATACAATTATGATGGTGGTGGAATTAATCTAATTCATAATTTGAATTTATACTTAATATTCTTAGTAGCAATATGAAATTAATCTCAGGAGAGTTTGAAGTTATCATTATAACTGTGCCAACTTTCTTTTTTTGATGCACTCTATGAAGGAAGCTCTGGTTAGACTCCATTTCTTTTCAGCTGCTTGGACAAAATTTTACCTGTTTTCACAATTGGCACAAAAGCCTGAGAATGCTCCCTATATTTTTATATTGTGTTGCAATTATTAAAAATACATATGTTGAATTTACTTGTTACCATTTCATTAAAGATTTCAATAACATTCCATTGTGTTGCGACAAGCAACATTACATATTTTGAAATTGTTGCCCAATTCAATTATAAATATCTAATTTTATCATTGTTTACATTTGTTTTGACATCTTAATTTTTTCCCCGCTACATATAAGATTATCTTGCATGACAGTCTATTATTATCAATTATTATTAAAGTATTCAAGTTTCAGGTGAGAATGCAGTAACTTGTACAGAGATATTTATCATTATCAAACATTACTTCTGTAGTTTAGTGACTAATCTGTTGAAAATTGTACAGTACTGACAGTATCATAAAAATTCTTAAATCTACAGTACTTAAGTTGACTCTGAGATTTGTTCTGATAACATGTTTCATTTCTTTCTCTGTCTCTTCTTCGACATCACTTACCATTGACAACAAGGGCTCTGAGAAGGCAAGTGGTGCATGCAAATCACTCTGATATTGCTGTTGAATTTACATGTCCATTTCGCATGTTTTTATTTTTGCTTTATGATTTCAAAATGTGCAAATAAATTAGTTTTGAATTTGGGGAGAATAGTGTTTGCTAATTTTCATGAAGTTGATCTTAAGAAATTACTGCATGTTTCTGTATCCGGTATTCTCAGTTTCTTAAATTTCTGTGTCCAATAGAGCATGATTTTAGTAATTTGCTTTGCTTACTTGCATGTTTAAAAAGTGAAACTTGATGGACAATTGTTCATTGATTTGGAAAACAATATGAGTAAATGTCCCTTTCATTTTGTGTAGATTAAAGTGATGATCTGATGCATTTGCTCTAGATTTTGTCACCTAATACTTTCAGAATAAATTTTCAAATGCATGTAAGATCACTTATTGAAATTTTGCTTTTAATGTTTGCTCTGAAGTATTATTATATATGTGCAATAATATTTATCATTTAAATTGTTCATTTTTGTTGATTTTAGTTACTTTGTGTATGACTTACAAACATAAGCTTTTTACAGTGGAATAAATCTGCATTGCACAACATTTTTGCATTTCATTGCTTCGTTTCTTTGCCAATATTAATTTTTTGTAAAGCTTTTCAATTATACTCTCAATCATTTTCCTTTTTTTCCGTTTGTAATATTTATTCTGTCCAATGATCAGGCAAGCTCAGGAGCTTACTGAGCGTACGTCTGCTGACCAAGCAGCTGCTATTAAGGAGCCTCTATCTGCGGTGAACCGTCGTTGGGATGAACTCTTGCGCGGCATGGTAGAGAGGCAGCGGCAGCTTGAGAATGCCCTCCTGCGCTTGGGACAGTTCCAGCACGCCTTGGCAGAGCTGCTTGTTTGGATTGAACGCACTGATGGAACCCTGGATGAATTAAGACCTGTCGCTGGCGACCCCCAGGTTCTGGAAGTGGAACTTGCCAAGCTTAAAGTAAGTATTTTCAAATGAACTTAATGTCTGAAACTTCAATAATAATTACTACTACATTATTACTTTTCGTCAGGGGCTTCTTAGGTTTGTTGAAAAATGTAGAATTGTATTATAGAAAGTACAGAAGTTGTTCAGTTATTTTCATTTTGATTGACATCTTTTAATGTAATCATATGTTATTGAAGTCATGTTAATTAAATAATTGTTTCTAGGTCTTGGTGAATGACATTCAAGCTCATCAAACTAGTGTCGATACCCTCAATGATGCCGGCCGGCAGATAATAGAGTCAGGAAAGGGCTCTGATGAAGCCTCAGCCACCCAAGACAAATTGTCACAACTAAACCGCCGCTGGCGGGACTTGCTTCAGAAGGCAGCTGACAGACAGTTAGAACTGGAGGATGCTTTGAGGGAAGCTCAGCGATTCAATGCAGAAATCCAAGATCTGCTGTCTTGGCTTGGAGATGTTGACAGTGTGATTGCAGCTTCTAAACCTGTTGGAGGTCTACCAGAAACTGCAACAGAACAACTAGAGCGATTTATGGTAAATAATTTTCTTTGCATTTTCCACTGATAATGGGTTATAGATATGCTTGTTTTATTTGTTTATTTGGTTGTGTATTTGATCTTGGATTACTTGGTGATTCCTAGGAAGTCTACAATGAGTTGGAACAAAATCGTCCAAAAGTTGAGGCAACATTACAGCAAGGTCAAGATTACTTGAAGAAATCAGGAACATCTGCCAGTAATCTTCAACATAATCTGAAAACTTTGAAACATCGCTGGGACAGTGTGACATCTCGTGCAAATGATAAGAAGATCAAATTAGAAATAGCCCTTAAAGAGGCATCAGAATTCCATGATGCTCTTCAGGTGTGTATATTTATTAATTTTATACTATGTAATCTAATGAATGAAATTTCTGTCGTGAGACTACAGTGAGTAGCTGTGCAAATAATTTTTTTCTTATTCAGTCATTTGTAGATTGGTTGACTAATGCTGAAAAGACTCTGAATAACTTGAAACCTGTTTCACGTGTGATGGACACTATCTTGGGTCAAATTGAAGAACATAAGGCATTCCAAAAGGATGTTGGGGTGCACAGAGAAACTATGTTGAATCTAGACAAGAAGGGCACTCATTTGAAATATTTTAGCCAGAAACAGGATGTGATATTAATTAAGAACCTCTTGATAAGTGTACAGCATCGTTGGGAGCGAGTTGTGTCAAAGTCAGCGGAAAGGACCCGAGCACTGGATCATGGATATAAGGAAGCCAGAGAATTCCATGATTCATGGTTAGTTTGAACCTTTTGTCTTCCTTTCCAGTGTTTTATTCATGTCTACATTCACTTTACATGGAACAAATTATACAAGTGATAATTTGTATCACAAAATTAACCATGTTAATTTTGTTCACACAACCAACATTTATTGTAAGATTCATTTCAAACTGTGGATTACAAACTGAGCGTATTTACTGTAATCTTGTAATCTTAAGAATGATGATTTATAATTAAAAACAGTTCTATTATTTTGTAAAATTTAATTGATCTGTATTGTAATCTCCGTAGCCAAAGTGTACAAGGTTTTGAAATCTTATTTCTGTAATTATTTTGTGGCCTACTGTTTAGCCTGAAAATGTTATGGGATTGTATTGCTGTTTATCTTCAGCTACAGATTATTTATTACAAATATAAAATAAACACATTCTGTTTATCATTTTTAGGTCTGGTCTCATGACTTGGCTGAATGAAACTGAGAAGAGTTTGGATGAATTGAGTGTAGAAGCTTCTGGAGTTGGCAATGACCCTGAAAAGATTAAAGCACGTTTGGCCAAACATCGTGAGTTCCAGCGTACTTTGAGCGGTAAACAGGCTACATATGACTCAACTATGAAGGCTGGAAAATCTCTGAAAGAAAGAGCTCCCAAGACAGATGAACCAGCTTTGAAACAGATGATGACTGACCTGAAGAACAAGTGGACATCTGTGTGTGCTAAATCAGTTGACAGGTAAGTGTTTCTTTTATCTTAAGAATGATGTTCTTAAACATATTAAATAACTATAAGGAAAATAGTATGTTATTAACTGTGTGTAAGATGATTTTACTGCAGTTTATTTGGTGACTATTTTAAAATTTAGTTAAAATTAATTTGCTTCTAAACATTCTTTGAACTATCACGATTAACTCTATATATTATCTGAACTTGCTTCAAAAAGTAATTCATGAACAATTGAAAAGAGAAAATATGTAAGATGCATATTTTAATAGAGAACGCTCAGTGCAATGACATCATACCTAATATTTGGAAAATATACCACCTATTCTGCAAATTCAGGTGGAGCTAGCATAAACTACACATTTTAGTTGTAGTACATTTAAAATATTCATAAAAAATAATACTGTTTGTTGCAAGAAAATATTTGAACTGAGATGAAATAACATTATTGAGTGATATGTCATTCCTATAACACATTTTCATTGTCAATTAAAAAAAAAAAAATGTATATAAATGTGTTATGCTGTACTGGCAAGTTCGATGTGAGAATATTGGATATTGATAGATATGAAATAGGATATTGTTTTGGAAATAATGGTTGTAACGCTTGCATTTCTCGTCTCATTTTTCTGTGAGAATGAAAGGAAGTTAGGTGCTTAAATTTATGGTGTATTGCAGGCAGCGGAAGCTGGAGGAGGCACTACTTTTCTCTGGCCAGTTCAAGGATGCTGTCCAGGCATTGCTTGAGTGGCTGCAAAAGACAGAGAAGGTGCTTGGGGAGGAAGGACCAGTCCACGGAGACCTGGACACTGTAATGGCCCTTGTGGAGCAACACAAAACGTTTGAGGAGGATCTTCATAGCCGATCTGCACAAATGGAGTCTGTGCAGAAGACTGGCAAGGAGCTGGAAGCCAAAGCAACTGCAGCTGATGCTGCTACCATCCGAGCTCAGTTGCGAGAACTTACTGATTTGTGGGATAAGGTGTCTATGCTCAGCTCAAGAAAGACTGATCGTTTAGAGGAGGCACTCAAGGAGGTAAAGAAATGTTTTTTTCCTAAGAGGAATGTTAAGTTAAAACAATAAGTAGAAGGTTAATTATTTATATACACAATAGTAATGTAAAAAAAAGAATTTTGATTTCTGTAAAAATGCTGCAGTGATTTTCATTCATAAATTGGAAATATATTGATTATTGATAAAAATGATTGTTAGGATTACAAGTTGAGCATTAGAATTTTCCTAGCAAGTTACATTTGAATGGGAGGGAAAAAAGGGTGGGGGGGGATATTTTACGGTTTTGAAAAATTACAAACTCTCTGGGATTGAAACCTTTTAAATTTTAAGTTAATTTATTCTCACTAATTTTCTATGTTTCATTTCTTGTGTAGGCTGAGCGATTACACAAGGCTGTACATATGCTTTTGGAGTGGTTGTCAGATGCAGAAATGAAACTTCGTTTTGCTGGGCCTTTACCTGAGGATGAACAGGATACTCGAAACCAATTGGCTGAACATGAGAAGTAAGAGAATAAATTTATTGATACCTGTTTAGCAATCCAGCAAGTGTTACATAAATATTTTCATGGTTTAGAACATGTTTCTAATGTATAAATTCCTACAGATTTTTCCGTGAAATGAAAGAAAAGGAAAAGGAAAAAGATGCAACTATCGATCTTGCTCAGAGAATCCTTGCCAAAGCCCATCCAGATGGTGCAACTGTTATAAAACATTGGATAACAATTATTCAGTCAAGATGGGAGGAAGTTTTCACATGGGCCTCACAGGCAAGTATATTTTTCTTTATAATGTAAATTAGACATTAGCTCAGTTTAACACAAAACCTTCAGCACAATTATTTGGAATCTAGTTGGGTTGAGATTGTCATTGTGGATGGATTATTATTAATATCTTCTGGTGAAATTAACAGCGAGAGACGAGACTGAATGAGCATCTGCGATCACTGCACGACTTGGAAGGTTTGCTTGAGGAACTGCTGGCTTGGTTGGCAGGCCTGGAAGGCACTTTGATGGCCCTTGAAACTGAGCCATTGCCAGATGATCTGCCTACTCTTGAAGGTCTCATTGTTGATCACAGAGAATTCATGGAGAACACATCAAAGCGGCAAGGAGAAGTAGATAGTGTTTGCAAATCTCGCCAGGTGAAACAACCACCTACTGTCCATGCCCAACAAATTGCTCGGGATCGCAAATTATCAAAGCCAAAGACACCTACGTAAGTATACTCTCTGGTACTACTGCTTCCTTCTGTCATATATACAAATGTTATCAGTGTCACTGCTATCTTCTGTTGCGTGTTGTTGACAGCAGTGAATATAGGATAGTGCATGTAGATATGTATATGATTTGTCTCTAGTAAACCTAAAGTCACTTGCATTGTGCATTACGAGCATGTTCAGAGCTTCTGAAGCACTTTTTTATAAAACCCGTAGTATATTTGTGTATTTCAAATCTTAAAGCCAATGCAAACATAATATCAATGTTGAAATTGTGATCCCTGTGTAAACCATTTATGTAAACTATGCACATGTGTAAATAACACTGCCTTTGTGAGTTAATTTTTTGTAATTCTTTACAAATAATAGAATTTTGCATTTTCTTTTGTTAATTTGCTTATCTTTGTGTTTTAAATTTTGTATTCTTATGGCTTAGATATGTTCACATGCTAATTTTTTTCTTTATGTTGGATCTTGGGCTGTTATATGTTCTTGTCTTTAGTGTTGCATGTATAGTGTGGTATATTTGGTGTCTTTTTTTTTTCTTCCAAATACCTTCTCCTCTCTACGAATCCTGGTGTATGTTCTCTTGCTGCTATGAGCAGTAAGGAGCTTCGTGACAACAGAGATTCTTCACCTGAGCACGATGCTACATCACGCAAGTCAAGGTTTGTAATGTATGCACTTTCACTTGCTTTCTGATCCAGTAGTTTGCTCAAGTGTTTCCAATTAATTGTATTTGCTGCATATATTTGTATGGAAGTCGCATATACATTTAAAATTCTAATGAAGAGTGTGATGAGTATTAGTCATAATAAAGATAGTTCATCATCAGTTTTGTGAAAAGATACTCTTAGATCATTAAATAATTTCATTTAATGGAGTCAAATA
>BOPP01000101.1:4513585-4591909 GCA_017312745.1 Gryllus bimaculatus
TAGTGTTTTTGTTCTGTATTATTTCTATTTGTAGTTTTATTGAAAGTGTGGTTACTTTTAGATAGACATGTTTAGAAGTGATCATTTACTCTTTACAAGGCTAATTCATGTGTTTACTAAAAGATATTACAAATGCTCTTTTAAAACTCTTAATAATAAAAGATTTGAACTTAATTTATTCATATGTAATTTAATTTTAACTTTATATGGCTTTACTCAAGTAAATGACCACTTTGAATTATATCACTTTTATTATGTCTTTATATTGATTTTATTTAGAATAAACTCTTGTAGCATATTCAGTTGCATTTTTATGTCATCTCTTCTGTTGTGGCCTGGAGAGGAGGTTAGTGAGGGTTGGTGTTGAGTTCCTGTTTAGTCAATAGATAAGTTCCGTGCCTGGTGTGAAGAGGCCTCGTTCAACAGTTGTGTGACTAGATATCATTCTCCTCTGTTTCATTTGTCACACAGCTCCTGAGGTAATCGTGCGTCTGAACCTGATTCTTGAGCTTGTTGCTTTGTGGTGAGAGTTCAGAAGTATGCGACCCTTCTGGCCGTCTTGTTTTGTCTCTCTTTGTAACAAATGCTTATTGACATTTGAATCTTATTGATTGAAGGGAAAATGTTTCCTGTACAGTTCACAGTTTCTTCTTATCAAAATATGCCCTATTTAATTACTTAATAGCATGTTGATAATCACACAAGTAGTTAATAAACCGCAGGGAAAGAACAGTAAATAAAGTAAAAAGTCACACACTTCTGAATGTTTTCTTGGCCTTGCTAACAGTGTACTATTCCATTGTAACCAGCTGTGCCCATGGCTTGGGATTGTAATCATTAATAGTAATCTTTTTTTCCTTTTCTTCCTTTCTTACACACATTCATTCTGGAATCAAATTATCCTTACCTGTCTTATTCCTTCTGTCCTATTAACATTTGGTTTGTTCATGACCATGTACCATGCACTTCTTGGTATTTTAATTTTGTTCGTGTGTGGTTTCGTCTTGACCAATGAAGTGGTGTTGCTCCCCATTCCTGACCCCAATAAGCCTGAAGAACATGAGCCCTGGTGTCCACTGAGTGTGGTCGGACTGATGTGTAAGGCAGGCATGATCATATTGCATGTAGGGTTGCAAGATCTTTAGGCACTGCGTAGGGTACCCAGGTTCGGTATGAACAGGTCTTCAGGTTTGAAAATTATGATAATCTACTTTTAATTTTATAAGATATTTATTCTCTATAATTATTGTTAAAAAGATACCTGTTTTTAGAAAACAGGCTTCAAGTAGTGGCTGGATATCTAGCAACCCTAATTGCATGACACATCTTGTATGTGGCTGATGTATCTTGATGTTTCTCAATCATCTGTTCCCTCAAGTGTAGTATTTATCATAGATTACTTCCCAAATCTTAAAAAGTCTAAAATTCATTGGGCACAAGAGTCATTTGCAGATTGTAAAGAACAAAGTTTTCATTGTTCTAATGAATTAAAAAACTTCTTGAGAAATGTGCTTCTTGAAAAATTTTAACTTCCTTTTGTGCTTGCTCAAAGTTTGGGATGGTTGGGAAACACATCTTGTTTTTTGCATGATTTTTGAAGTTACTGGTGTGAGATACATTTTTTTTAAAATTGGTTTTATTAAAAATCGGAGCAATGTTAAAATCATTATTATTTAATATTGTAGTTTATCGTAGGTAGATTGTGAAATCATTTTTACATTAAAAAAAAGTTTTGCCCCTTTCATTAATACATTTTTCACTGAAGTAGAGAAAGTAATAAAATTATTGAGAAGCTTTTGTATAACTGGGGTAAGAAAACAAAAATTTTGCATTATTTTTATTAAATTGCTTATGTTTCTAAAATATGTCAAAAAATGTTTTATAAGAAAAAGACCTGAGTTAACTTTCAGTGTGTGTTGTTGTATTGATATTTCCCTAAACATTTTCTGCCACGTATTTTGCTTTCTAAATTTGTGTGTATTCTTTAGTTTATTAGTTTAGTACTTTGTGATGCTTTTCTGTGTAAGTGTCAATTTGTTTTGTTAAGATTTTCTGTCTTAAAAATAATTGCTTGCTGGGTACTTTTTTTGTTTTCAACATTTAAAATTCCATAAAACTTAATTTTTTTAAATATATTTTTAATATTTCACTTTTTCATTATTTCCTGTGGAGTTAGAATTTGTTTTGTACCATCAAAATTTGAATAACAATTTTAAGCTGATAAGATAAATAAGATATTTAAAAATTAACTGCTTGCTTGTTAGTTCCTTTAATTAAAAAAAATTAAAGTTAAAAAAAAAATCTTTTTCAAACCATCTAATCTCTCTAAAGAAGAAATTGCATGTACATTTCAAAGAATATTCTTCATGACATTTAACTGTAGATCAGTAACCATTTGATAACATGACCTAACATTCAATTGAAGTCTTGTATTGCAATATTGGATCCATTTGTTTTTGTTCTCACCAGATTTCAGATTCAGCAAACTGAGGACCAGTTTTTCTTACACTAGGTTAATGGTTTCTCCCTGTTTCACTGTGATCTTGCAGGAATTGTTGCATCCTGCTGGTATTGCACAAGCTCTGAATTGCATTTGTGGTGCTCCTTTGTTTCTTAATTTATGTACCCTTTTTATTTACATTGTGTTTTTTGTCAGCATGGTGACTTTTGCTGAGTTGGTTTTTATTTTGGGGGGTATTTGTTGGAGCATATTGCAGAATAAGAAATACATTTAGCATGTTATGTTTGTAAACTCTTGTTTTTGAAAAGTAAAAATCACTTACATTGCTAATACTGCTACTTGTTTTGCAATATGTTCTGGAGCAGCTTTTGGGCTTGGCTTAAGAGTGTCTTCTTTGTAGTGTGTTAATCTGGTATAAGCTGCTACCAACACTTGTTGCATTCCAGCTTTTGGTTTCACTCTAATTGGTGTGGATTATCTTGAAGTGATACCAATGGGTAGTCTTTGCATAATTTTTCAACATTGTTACAAATTTTGTTATTTTTGCATTCCTTTTAATGTAATATAACTCTTAGTACGTGTTTAAACAAATAACTGTTGTACAGCTGGAGACAGCATATGGTATCACTTAAGGTAGAACCTATTTAGATGTAATTTAGGCATTTTTGTATTGTCTCCCTGTGTATTAAGTTGTTTGGTTGGTTTGATTTGCTTATTGTTTGTTTTTTCTCTTCTTTTTTTGCCTTGCCTACCCAATCTCTTTCACGTATTACGTGAAATTCCTCTCCCAATCCTATTTGAATTACATATTCTGGTCCTGGTTCCAACCTACCAACATCACACACAATGTTGTGCTGCTCGAAAACTCGGTTCGGAAACTGAAGCCAAGGGCCGTACAAACATCGAACTGCGCGAACAGTTCATCTTGGCAGATGGGGTATCCCAGAGCATGACGGCGTTCAAACCGAAGCCTAGCCCAGGGAACACGCCTCAGCGATCGCAATCCCTTGCAGGCCCCATCACCAAGGTTTGTTGTTGGGACTTCTTGCATGGCTCAGTCCTCCCCCACTTGCCCTTTTTTCTTGGTGTGGCGAGCACTGCAGTCCCTGTTCTCTGCCATGCCTTGAAGAGGTGCTTTGGAAGAACTGCTGCTTTTTAAGCATCATACATTCCAAGTTTAATTTTCTTGTTTGCGAGTACATGAATTGCTATTGGAAGCATTTTTCCAAGGCCAGTTTTTCCATAGCACTTCTCAAACATTCCTTTTTTTTTTTTCTTCTTTTTTTTTTTAATTTAAAATCTTCATTGAAACTGTGCATCCTTTATATTTATAAGTTTATATGTACAAAGAATTGCCCTACATTTAGAATACTATCAGCTTCAAACCTTAATTACAAGTGGTATAAAAATGTACGAGGCATTCTTTCTGCAAATTTCAAGCATAAGTCATTTCATGAATCTTGAATTTCTTGCATATTTTTGGTGTGGATATTTTTTTAATTTTCTACTTATTTTACTGTATTTTTTCTTTAAATTTTCTCCTATATTCTAAATAAACATTTAAAAATAGATGTAGTTGTAATCAGTCTGTATGTAAAATTGATATTGCACATTTCAGTCACTTCTTCATAATTCAACTATCACGCCCTGTCCTTGAATTTCATATTACTTGCATTGCTTTAGAATGAAATGACTTTGCTTTCATTATTTTTTTGTTTTTAATTATACTTCCATATCAGAAACAATAGAATGACAAGATAAGCCCTTTTTGGTATTATACACATTTGTGTGCAAATAAAAATTGAAACATTATTTTTTTGATAGTATGCAAAAAACAATATGCTGATATGAAAGTATGCAAAAAAAAGTTCATTTTCAAGTGATGGAATCTCAGAATTCTACACAAGGTGAGTGGTGCACGATTTCTTTTCATTTCTGTCACTTTTTCTTCGGCTGCGACTTCGGGTTGTTAAGTCTTCAAAAAACGCAAGGTAATGTATGTGCAGTCAGCATTAGTCACATCATATGAATGTTTAGATATGTAGATAATTCATACTTTTTCATTAAAATTATTTTTGTTCTCGTATTATTTAGTAAAAAATAAATCTTTCCAGACATAGTTTTTTCATTTGTTTACATTTTGCAATTATTTCAATGAAATACTTTGGGAGTGAAAGATTTATTCCAAGTTCATAATTTGTTCATGATGGTAATGAAATCTACTTGAGAAGAATCTATGGATTCAATTTTTATTCGTATCATGACTTCATGAACTACGTTTTTCAATAACTCAACAGTTGTTGAATATTCTACAAAATTGAATTGTCCCAAGATTTCAAGTAACAAACTACATTATATAATTGTATGATTATATTTTCACTACCCAACATGTGTGTACTCTTATTGAAAAATATGGCAAATTGACAGTGACCAGCTGGGACTCAGTTATTCAATCAGGAGCTTTGTTACTACTTAAGTATTCTGTATTGAAGCTCTCTATTGGATAACTGCATCCCAGCTGATCGAAAGTCAATTCTTCCTACATTTAAATTAGTGTACATTTTAATAATATGGCATTGTGCAAATGCAATAAAATTCATAAAATTTAATGTTATGGAAATATCATTTATTTTCTTAAATAAAAAAATTAATACAATCCATATAATTGTAGAATTAATACTACTCCTGTTACATGTAATAACATAGTTTCTTTAGTAGAAACTGTGTTATAAAGGCACTGATGCAAAGCAAAATAGTGTGTGCATGAGTGTGTGTGGTTAGCCACCATATCTGCCTTGTGTGACTTTCATGTGTATTTATTTTCAGTACCCAATACATAGTAATCTATATGTACAAATATAGTCAGGAGTACAGTATTATTGTATTTGAATGGCACCAAGTTTTGTAGACTTTGATTTGATATGTAGGGGCATTTGCCCATTCGTTGTGTGTAGAGAAGATAATGTCTCCTATAGAACCATTTGAGGTTAGAGGAGCACAAAAGAAGGGCAGGCATCTAGCATTTGCAGTGGTGTGAACTTCTTACAGCCGAGGAGTTTATGAATCAGCTGAAGCCAATCTTTGAGAGCCTGAGACAACGCGAGGAGCTTCCATGTTCCTACCCTCTCGCCATGGGCACCGGCCCTGGGCCAACATATGTTTGGGTAAATAACTCACTGCTCTGATTCGCCAGCAAGATCGCTGCCACCTCCTCCTCACAGCCTGCTCCTTCCACTTGCGCCAAGCACTCCTTCTGATCCATTATTGCGTTTTGCCACTCTGTTCTGCTGTTTTGCACAGGTCGTAAACAAAAGAAGTTGCTGACATTGTGGAAGTCTTGCAGACATATTTAACGGTCGCAACTAAAATAATACATTCTTAATAACTTTAAATGAAAAATTGTCAATTTCAGATAATTATAACTTGTAGTTGTTTTGATATGAAATTGTATCATACAATTATAAATCCCTGACAGGTATCCATTTAAAAATCTCAATCTTGTTTTTTTATTTTAGGAAACTCTTTTCTGTTGATTGTTGTTCTAAACAAGTAATTAAAAGAAATTTGCTCTATTATTTTCAAGTTACAGAAAAGCTTAATTCATTTCATACAAAAACATACTTTCTGCATTTTTTGCCCACTCTAACGTCAGTTGTCAGAGATGTGGCAGAAATCTGAATTAATTCTCTCTCTTGGATAGTTTAGTTCATGTGCAAACACAAGAAGCAAGAGTGAAAATGGATCAGAATATAGATTTACAAGTTAGTGAACAAGCACAAATATAGCATGTTTCTAACATAGTGGGTACCACAACCAGTTTTCAAACAGTTGTAATCTATGTTTCTTGCAATTCAATGCTTTATTTGAAAATATTTCAGAATTTAAAATTTATTTTCATTTAGAATAAGTAGGACAGCAATATTTCTGGAAAGTTATTTACTCAGAAACTGTCAGTTCATATTTTTTTGGGATCCCTTCCAAAATGCTTTGCATTTATCGTTACCACAAAGAATCCTGGTTGTTTCCTGTAGCTGCACTTCACAGCACTTGCATATTACTATAACATTTCAAATACTCATCCTCTTATCAAACACTTCTTTTATACCTGTAATTAAACATCAGTTAAGATGTTGAGTGTCTAGGATCAAATAGTAACATTCAAAGTAATTACATACAAAGTATACATTCAGCAAGTATAAATCTTAAGAACATGATCAAAAACACCATTTAGTTTAAACATACAGTAATGACAAAGAGAGGGAGCTTAGACAGTTCTTGGTGCAAGTGGAAGCATTGGTTAAATACATTGTATAACTGGTGTGATGTGATCTTAATTTCTGTGATAAGCTTCCCTTATTTGCTTCTGTGATGACTTTGCATTTGACAATGTTCTATTCCAAGTGTTGTGTTTGTGTGTAAGGATTGGTTCATGTTATGTGGTGATGTGGTAATTCAGTCCTTTGGTTGTTTGAGAGAACACTTGTGTTCTAACAGTGTCTAATGCCAAGACACCTATATGAGATGTACGTACTTGAAAGTAGTTATGAGAATCTGTGGCACCAAGTAGCACTGCTATTACCTTGGAATCAGATAAGTTTTATATTTTCACTTTTTATTAATAGAAGAAAAGTAATTTTGCTTAGATAAAATGATGAGAATAATTTGACTCTTGAGGTGTTCCATAGGTAAGATTTATATTTTGTGTAGTGCAAGTCAGCTTCTCTCCATGCACCATATTTTACTGTTTGGTACAGTGCAGTAGTATAGTTGTCATATTAATCTTCAATTGGTGCTTGTAGAAGTAATATATATAATATTGAACACTTCATATTCCCGACACAGAGAGGGTAACGTGTTTTAAAATCCTGGTCAATAGATATGTCAAGCTTTAACATTCTGTAATTTGTCCTTGTTCGTGTGTGACAATATGTCAAGAATGTTCTGTTAGTGTGGATTGATGTTAACCATTGTCATATGTAGAGATCATCAGTTAGCTAGAGCTTCTTTCCGGGTGGCCAATCGCTTTTCATTTAGAGAATTCATCAGCAGGATTGAACTAATTATTATCAAATGCAAGGCATATGCTAGAAGAGTCACTTATTTTGTTGAGCCATTTTGCTTTTGAACTTTTTAATTTTCTGTTTATTTTTTCATATGTTATGATTTCTTGTTCGAAATTCTTTTCTTTAGGAGATTTCTAGTTGTTAACATATTAGAATATTTATTATTAGTCCTTCACCTTCTTGAGCTGGTAAGTAGAAAATCATAATCCAAAGAGAAATTTCATGAATTTAATCTCCCACTTGATTCTGTCAGTTGTGGAATTCACGCCATTGGATGGTCAGCACATGTTGTCCCAAGTGGTCCTGGTGAGTTTTACTTGTCTAACAAAAGTGTGATTCCATTGATATTTAACTGTATAAAATACTAAACACAAAATTTAACCAAATTTTCTAAAATAATCTCGGCCACATAACATTAACTTGGTAGTTAGTCTGCAATAGTATGACATTGGTTGGGATATCATTTTATTATGGACATGATTACAATTTTTTGTAATGAGTTAAAAAATTGATGTTTCGTCATACAAACCAGTTATTACTATTGCCAGACTTACTGACAGCAATTATACAATGAGGTGTTACCGTAAATGTTTTTTATGTAAAATGTGCAATGTTTCTTGTGAGCACGATCTCTAACATGTGTGCTGATTTATTTACAAGCTTTTTAAGATACCTCTGGATCTGTGGATTTACATAAAAGTTATTTAACATAATTTCTTTTGGAATAGTAATGTACTTTTGAAATTTTGGAAAATCTTTCTTCATAGATCCAGCTGTATGTGCACTTAAAATTAAGATTTCTGATATGGACCATAAAGAAACTAATATTGCACTAGAGAATGCATGCTGCCTAGTATAGAAAGTTCACTGTAGGATCTCACAAATGTATTTGAACTTTCTTAGATTTTAGGTTTCTGAAATCATAAATTTCATGAAGAAGTTAGCTTGCTTTTAATCTTTTATACTTATTGATCTGGATTTACAATATCACAAGCAATAAAAAAAGTACATTGTGCTTTTTAAATATTATTTTTTTCGATTGGTATTTTTTGAATTTTTTAAAGTTAATCAAAAATTAAAATATAAAATTTAGGAAGGAGTAGTATAGCTTTTTTATATTTTAATGTGCAGCTTGCTCATTAAGCTTTACTTCTTAAACATTTTTGCATAAATTTTTTGTGTTCTGGTTTTAAGTATTCAAAATTTGTATATTTAACTCTCACCCATTCCCATGGCATTGTATTAACTTAGCAATTCTCTACCTAGGTTCGAGAAAGAAGTGCTCGCAGCGTTCCTATGGGACGTAACACTGGACGATCATCATTCTCTGGAACAAGGACTCCAGACTCACTGAGCGACAACGAGAGCACACTTCCTCGAACATTGCGGAAGGCATCTGCCCCTCCAAGGTCCACCCTTACCCCAGGTATGAAAATATTCTGGTTTTAAATTTGAATGGTTAAATTGGGAGTTTAGTGCTGTGGCAACAGTCACTTTGTATTTAGATACTATCAGTTAATTTTTAAGTGACTTTGTATTTTTTTTGTGTTTCATTGTGATCACAAAATTAAACAAAGTAGAAAAGAACATTTTTTAAGTTTTATTTATTTATTTATTTATTTATTTATTTATTTATTTATTTTCAAAACATGAAATAACATTATTATAGGTTATTTCCGATCCTTGATGAAATATCTTGTAGTGTTTTACTTTTAGAGAGGATGATTGTTTAACAAAACTGTTGAAACAGCTGTTAACTAATTAATTATAAAATCTGATGGTGTAGACAAGATACAGGATTATATATAATCTAAAACAAAACTTACTCAGGACTTGTACATTATTAATATCACTCATTCACAATCATTCATTTGGGAAATCAGTTAATAAAACAGTTTTAGTTTTATAAGGTGATATCTTCAATAAGGTCCAGCCAATTTAGAATAATTACTTATGTTTTATACTATCTGTGGTTGGATTGAAGTATGGAAAGGAACTGGCAATAAAGCTGGTCTGAAAAGGTTATATGGTTCTATTTGAAATTTTTTATAACTGAAATTTGTAGTAAATCTTGATTTCCTTACAGGGGACATTTGTTGATTTAAATTGAAGTTATTTTCCAAAACTCTTTTATATAGCAGAAGGCTACTGGTTGATACCAATTGATTCAAAAAACAAATGGCACACATTCTATTTAACTGACAATTATTTTCTCATAATCCAGGAGGCAGCCTTCCAGGCAGTAAGGCTGGTAGTCGGCCTGGTAGTCGCCAGGGCAGCAGGCCACCTAGTCGCCAGGGCAGCAAACCACCTAGCCGTCATGGCTCCACCCTGTCACTCGACAGCACAGGTGAGCAAATGCAGGCTTCACAAATTTCTTCATGAAATAAAATGGTAATAAAAAAAATAAGCATGGAAAACCTTTAGAAGAACAAAATAAATTGTAAGAATGTCTGTTTTCATCAAACACCTGGGTAGTTCCATTGGCTAAAGCTAACACCAATAGATCAATAAACAATTGTTTAGTAACAGATATAATGAAGAACTTAAGTAAAGGAAAAGTTTATTTTTATGATAACAAGATGATTAAGCCTTGAGGCACATAATTTAAATAAAGAGTTCATTTCAGCAAATTTATAATTTGTGGTTAAATGAAATAAGTTGTACTGATGAATTAAGTTGGATATTAACACTCTATTGTGTCAAATATGTATGTAGTTTTCGTGTTCTACTCACTCTAGTATCTTGCTGATATTAAACTAGTCTTTCAATTTCACTGATGACGATGTCTTCCATTAGGTGGCATTCTTTAGGGTGTGGAAATTATTTAATTTTTTGATTCACCTAATATAGTAACAGTACCTCTTGTTGTGTTTTTATCTTGAACCATTAAATTGTACTTAATTTAAAAAGATACCTCAATGAAAATGTTTTTGTTTTTTATTTAACAAATATTTGTTTAATGAAGTTGTCTGAAATTGTAAAATCATGTAAATGCATACTATTAAAATATAATATTTTTCTAAATAACCGTTAGGAAAAAGTTGTATTGCACTGACTGCTAATGACCAAATTTTTTTTAAATAGTGGTCTCCTGCTGCATTTTGTTAATTAATGACACTATTTCTATTACACCTCTTCTTATGTTACTTAAAGTTTCTTGCCTTATCACACCCAGGAGGTAAAACAAAAAGACAATTTCAACAACCTATTGCAACTTTTGCCTTGTGTTGACCTTTCAGATGATTCCACACCAAGCCGCATTCCGATACATAGGCGCACCACGCCGTCCAGCAGTGCAACCCCAAGCCGTGGTAGCACAACTGGCACGACTGCTCGAAAATTGACAGTACCTGTTAATGGAACACCGACAGGTCGTCCAAGGACACCTACAGGGCTTATTAGTCCTGCAAGTGGTTCCTCCACTTCAAGGTAGGACCTCTTTATTTAGTTTTTAGTAGGGAATAGATGAATGTATATATAGTGGCATTCACTATTAACCAAAAGCTAATTGGCACTGGAGAAATATAATTTACATGGAAAGGTCTTGAAAGAGTGAAAATAATAAAAATACGATTGACAGTTCAGTTCAGTAATATTCATTCTGGTAAGGTATTACGACTTCAGAATTTATTGTCGAAAGAAATTCAAAGACATGCCTAATGACACCTTTTCATTGTTGTTATTTTTATTTTTAATCTTGATGCAGGTACTTTTATTAATATTTATTACAACCTTTTATTTTATTTTCTATTTGAATGTGTTGTCTGTGAAAATTGTTTTAATGAAGTTTTAACATTAGATGTCAATGTAAGTCTGAAAAAGGCCTACATTGAAATTTTGTGAAATGGTCTCTGTTCTAAACATTTCCATAAATAGGGCAAATCTCTTACAGTTTTTGCTTTATTGTCTGATTGTCAATGAAGTTGTTGAGGCTGTTAGTGTCCAAAAAATAAAAAGAAAGGAAGAAAGAAATCGTTGAGAACTGAAGTTTTTTTTTTTGATAAAAGATAATATTTTTAATTCTAATATGTGAATGAAATGCATGTTCAAAATATAATACCGTTACTACTGTGGTGGAAGGTACATTACTAAAAGTATACAAAAAATAATCAGTAATCTATAGAAACAATAATTCCATTTCTTAGTTCATAGAACTTAAAATAACATGATAAAGCACTCCTAATACGTTTATGGGCAGTTCCATATTATTTTTTTGCTTTCTTATTTTGAACTATTCACCTCTTCGGTCTACTAAAATTATTTCATAATTATTCTATATAATATTGCATCAGAATGATAAAATTCAGATCTATTAATATACAAATAACTTAACTAATGATATTAAATATTGCAATAACTGCATTTTTAGGTTAGGATCTATTCACCGAGCATCGAGTATACCAACGCTATTTGGTGTTGGCACTAGGTAAATACCATTTATCACAAATACCTGCTAATAAATTTCACTGTTTTTTAGTGCTTGGGTCCTGGTACTAATTTGTTTTGCAACAGATGGTAACTTGCTAATATTTATTTGCAAATTAGAGGGGAAATATTAACTGCTTAATTGAGAAAGGTGTTCATTGCTTTTATTAACTCGTTGCACTTGTTGAGGTGATGGTCTGGAAGCCAAAACAACTTGATGCTCTTGAATGTAATTATGATATTTGTGGAGAATTTCTTGTGATGGTTTTGGGAGACTGGAGAATGTCTCAATGTTCCATTATTAAAATACTGTTTATTTGTTGTGTTGTACATTATTGTAAATAGAAAATAGACATTGAAAGCTACATTTTTTCACTAATAATTTCCACATGTGATTCAATTATTCATGTTTGTTTTATCAGGAATGCCTTTATCCAACTCTTAAGTCATAGCTTTTATAGACTGTAATGTGAAATTTGGAGAAGTGTAAATAAATAAAAAAGGGTGCTAAAAAGAGTTCACTTCAGAGTTCAGAGTTATTATTTTGGACAGCTAATTTTTTTTTAACAGTTTTTGTTTTCTAAGAGTAAAGAGTTGAAGTGTTTCCTTACATGCTGCCAATGATATTTGATTAAAATATGATGTAATAACCCCAGTAAACAAAGTTACAAATCATATTATAGAACCTACATACTATTAACATGGACTAGTCCGACAGTCAGTTTTGGTCAATTTTGTGTTTTAAGAATTTTCTAAAGGGAAATGCTAATGATCCAGTATTTGTAAAAATGATAAAATGTGTTTTACTTTGTCTGGAACATTTTAAAACTTATTTAACATTTGAATCTGTATTTGTTTTTAATCACTATAATTTACATAAATGGATTATAATATTTTTAATTAGTTAACAATGATTCTTTCAATTTGTGGCAGTCGATCAAGGATACCAGTTTTTGTTGGATCTCCTGATTCACAAGTTACTTCTCCTCCTTCTACTTCTTCAGGGTAAAAATAAACCCTTCTCTATGTTGTATTGCACATGGATGTCTTTCCCCATTTCTGTTGTTGAATTTTCCATTTGACATTGTTTTCTATTGCATTGTCTTATTTTCAGGATTTCTTTCATATTTAGTTGATATTGTCACATTATTACTTCATCTTTCTTTAACACACTACTTTCATTTTTGAGACCTTACTCTTTTCAATTATATAGTTTTGTTTTGTTTTTTTATTTTTTTGTAATTTTTGAATGTTAAAAATGTAAATAACTTTGCATGTTTGCATGATAAGATTTGTGTTGTGATAAGTCATGATAAGAATGGTGTTGGGTGATGTAGATATAGTACAGAATAATTATTTTTCTATAGGGAACAGAAAAAAACCCTCATAATAATTCACAAATGTGGACTATTTATATTATTCCAAAGTATGTTAGAAAAAATAGGAAGAATGTAAAGTACAGATTTATGATACTGTGTAAAATAGCTCTATAAAAGCATTTTCAAATTTTTTAACATAAAACTTCACCAATCAGGGATTCATTGTGGCTGAATGGCTGTTCTACATCTAAAGAAACAATTGCACAGTAGTCAGCATCACACTACATGAGTTTTATACGAAATATAAAATACATATGTAGTTATATTGTTGCGAAATAGCTGGAGCATTCATGACTAGCCATACCTCGTAGCCAGTGATGGATTGAAGAGGGGTGGGGATCAAGCCCATAATAGTGATTACTTGTGCTTCCCAGTCATTCACTCATCCTTGATTCTGAGTACAGGATTTCCCAGAAACTGGAAGTATGTTTGACAATCCAAAACAAAAGGACTGAAGATGTAAAGCATAGTGTTATATTTCAAACCCAAATAATGTAGATATATATTGTTTAAAAATGTACAGTTACTTATGAATCCGTTTCCTATGTAATGGTCGAGATGATTAAAGTCAATGAACTTTTCATAAACTTAAAGAATATGACTTTATTGTAAAAAAAATAGTTTGTTTAGCCCTAGCGTTGGGTGTGTGTGTGTGTGTGGGGGGGGCTCAGATTATTTTATTTTTACATTTTTCATTCATTTAGGAAGTGGAATCATTGGTATTGTTTATAATGTGGTTTTATTTCAATATATGATGTCATTTTTTCACAATGATTTGCTATGTCTTCATATAATGTAATTAAATATATTTCACATAATTAAATTTGATTAAATACAATTGAATTTAGTGAAATTGCCTAATTCTTCAATAGAATCAAAATTTCAGCTGAGTTTCGAGCCTCTCCCCTTTTCTCCGTAATGCATGGAACCACGTGTGTGTTGGTTTTGCTAGGGTTAAATGTATCTTGACTTGTCTAGACACTGGAATTAATTCAAACAAAGCGAGCTTAAATGTTTTTTGTTTAAAGGTTTCCGTGTTTTGATTGTGTGATGGTAGAGTTTAGAAGTTTGTTGTAAAATTAATTGTGGTTTCACATTAAAAACATTGTATTTCAAAACAGCTATTACTACTTAAAATTGCAATTGAAAGTCTTTGTCAAACATCCAACAAGCATTTCTGCAAGATTGAATATAATGATTGTGGCAGTTTAAAAATATAGAATAAAAGTCAATTACTAATGCATGATATGGACAAAAATTATGCAATGGCTGCTACAGAACTTCAAATTTTACAGTTCAAAGTGTTGATAACCCAACATGAATAGAAAGTGTAACTTACACAGTTCACATCTGCCAGCAGTTGCCCAAATATATGACAGATGTTCATCTGATCCGATGCTGTACATTTGCTCCAAATACTTGCACACCTGTTTTAATGAATGCTTTCAAAGATCACATTTTGAAACAATTTTTTCATAATATTAAATATTTTTTCTTTTACCTTGAACAACAACTATCCTTTGAATGCTTGAACGTGCTCTTCAATTAACTATTTCTCTTCACTGTTTCTCTCACAGTCGGTCAAGGATTCCAGTATTTGTGGGCTCTCCAGAGTCCCAAGTTACTTCTCCTTCTTGTACTTCCTCAGGGTAATGTGCTCTTCTGGCCTTCATTGTGGTTTTGGCTTCAGTATGTTACATTGAGTGTGTGGTTAAAATGAATAACTTGGTTTGTGCATGAAGAAGAAATTACTTTTTGCTTATGGTTTATGTTACTGTGGCATTTTGTTAAGAATATTGCTATTCAAGGAAATGTTAAAGATAGTGAATGGCAACTTTCATAGTAGTTGCATTGAGATTAAATTCACATCTATTGTTTCGGCACTATTGATGTAACTTTTTTTATTATTATGTATAATTTTGACATTCAGTAAACAGTGAATGTTTAATTGTCATTCAATATAAGTCCAACATTCATGATCTTCTGTAAGTAAGTATTATTATTTTGTAAAATTGTACTAGGCCTATAAATAACTAAAAGTGAAAACTCTCATTAGTAGTTTGAGGAATTTTTTCAATTTTATTGTTTAGAAATGTTACAAAAAGTTAAATCAGTTGTGAATTACCTCATTTATTAAAATTTGATTGTAGGATTCACATACAAATTAATACAGAAAATCTTAAGTGAAATTGAGTTTAATGTGTGTTGATGACATGAATGTTGGGTAACTTTCTTTTTGCTTAAATAACAGTTCTGTTAAGCACTTTCTAACGGCTATTTTCTTGATTATGTTTAATTTCTTTGCTTTACTGCTTAATAGCTACTGTGTGTGTGTGTGTGTGAATTTGTGGGATGCACTAATTTCTATTTTCCTATTAACAACTCTTTCTTTTGCTAATGCAGCCGATCATCAGTTCAGACATCGTCAGCTTCTAACATCCCTGTTCTAGTCAGGGGAGCCTCTAGGTAAATTTCAAGCTACTTCTGCTATTATATTATTCTTTGTACAATGCTTAGCTTAATGCTCATTAACAAATCTCAATATCGCCCTATGTAGTTGCTTATAATGAGACGTGAAATATTTTTTAAGACTTCTTGTGGTTTGTTCTTTTGTGTATTTTGTGTCTTGTATATGACTTGATTTGACACTAACTTTTTTGTTAGGGCTCGCACACCCTCCGGCTCTAGCACACCAATTCCGAATGGAGCCAAAGTGACGAGGAAAACATCAGGGGCGTCAGACACATCTACTGGCTTGTCTCGCAAAGGCTCCAAGTCAACAACTCCAACAGAACAACAAAAACAACCATTCCGTCTTTAATGTAAGCAATGTTGTCGATTCTTCTAAGGCCTATTATTTCACTTCCAATTCATCCATTCAGACTGACTAATTTTTTATGGTAGATGGATTGACAGTAAATATAGGCCTTAAAAAGTCACAATATTTTATTTTTTGTTTTTTTGTATTTAACAGAGCTCTTTACTTTTCAAAGAAGAAATTAATTGTCAATTTTTATGTTAAAAGTCTGCTGTGAAATATGCTATTTGTTTTTGTACCTCTATTTTGTATTTAATGTTTCCACATACTTTCACTTCACCATAATTCTGTCGTGTTCAGGTTTGATCTGTAAAGTAAGTTAAGTGCTCCTTATTTGCACCTTTTTTTTTTTTTTTCAAGTAGACAAACTTTTGTCTGTCTATATATTTCTATATATTCCAAAAGCCAGAGAATGTTTTTTACAGTGGCTTATAATTTCTGGTTCGTAATATATGTTGTGGAATACCACAATGGACCTACTTGAAGAATATGAGTGAATTTTCTTTTAATTCACAACATTTTTTTTTTTGTACCTTTGTTATTGTTTACTGTTGTTACTTTTTGCGGCATATTTATAAAATAAGCCTTTTTGAGTTGCATATTGTTTACTATTTCTGCGTTATTAACTTCACTGATTAACGATCAATTTGCAACACATTAAGCTATGTGGTAATGGTTATTGAAAGTTAACTGCCAATGACTAAACTACAAATACCATGTGAAATAACCCACGCTATCTGCATAAAACATTTATACATATAATGAAGAAATATACTCAAAGGAGGAATTAAACTCCATAATATAAATTAATTTATCACTTTCTGTATTATACAAATCACAGTTAACCAGCAATGTTTGTGGATTTTGAGGAATACAGATAGAACTATCAAATTCACATTATAAATCAAGGTTCAGGGGTTTATTCATTCCATCTTTAATTATAAATGTGCCATATGTGAGTTTGATATGTCAATCTGTAACCCTTGATTTTTACAACGTGGTTGTAATTAGTTGAAGAAGCTTGATTGAATGATTATTGGTTTCCATTTATGCTTCTTCATTGTCCTGTTGTTATTCCAAGAATACATCTTTATAAATATAATAGTACATATTTTTTTAGTTAATTAACATTCATTTAATTCATCATGTTCATTTTATCCTGTCCATTAATTTTCATTTATGTAAGACTTATAAGGAAACCTGATAAGAAATTGTGATTGCAATTGATATATGTATATGAAAAATTTAAAGTATTGTTGTAAATATTTTTTGGTAAATTACTTGATTGAAAGTGCGAAAAAGTCATTTACTACTACCTTTTCTGTAAAAAAGAATTTTTCCAAAACAAAAGGGAAGTATTATCATGAATGTAGAGAGAGGCACAAATATTTAATGGAAAAGAGTATTTTGTAAGTCTCGATGATTGTATCGTGTATTAGTCGCTAAGGTCCTTGCCACAGCCTACGTGCAATTTGTTAATTTTTCTTTGAAGTGACAGTATGAAGATAATTGTGCTGGTTGTACATAATATGAATATCATTTCTCAATGAATTATTCATTGCATATTGTACAAAATTAATGAGAGACGATAGTTTTGTTCTGTGTTTATGTATTTTTTTAGATGCCCTCATACATTTTTCATTCTGCGCAAACTGTTAATTTTTTTGTAATCCTTTACAACAAAGGAATAATAAAAGACCTGTAATATTACCTAGATTTAGTTGTGTATGTTAACAGATTTGCTTATTAAAATCTCACTTCAAAATGTATATCTTTTCAATTTGTTTACCCTTGATAAAATTTGCCTTATGTCTGTTCCTTAGTAATATACATTTCTGCCTGCACATATATTTTAATGAAATAACATTTCAAGTTGTATATGCCTATCACTTACAATGACACTTGACAATATTTAATTTTTAAAAAGCTCTTGATTTGCTAAATTAGTGGAAATGTTTTCACTAAACATCACATATTTACTATTTTGGGGTAAATGGAATAATCAAGAAGAGCTTTGGAAGAGATATGACAGCAGAGACAAAACTGCGAGTACACAACATAACATCTAAGCCAATGTTAATGAAAGGATCAGAAATATGGACCCTACAACAGAGAGACTGTCAGTGATTAGAAGCCACACAAGTGTGATTTTTCTGGCATCTGGTAGGAATCACACATTAAGAATGACAAAGAACACTGAAATTAGAAGAAAAAAAACCTATAAATATAGTAGATGACATTGAAGAGAACCAGAGAAAATGGCTTTCATTTGTGCGAAGAATGCCAGTGAAAAGATTTCTTACAGTTTGTAGTGACGGTTTTAAAGTATAAACTCATAGGGTAAAAAATATATTGAAAGACCCAACAAAAGATGGATTGATCAGGAACATCTAGAGGAATAATCACCACAAAAGCCCCTGCTAGTAATTTCCAAAATCACCTGATGGGACCTCGCAGATATGCTCTTGCGAGCTTCAGTTCCTCAGGGCAATGGGATCTTTTGAGCTGTTGAGAGCAAATTCAAAAACAAGAACATAAATCTGTTAAACAGGGTTTAATAATCTTAAAATCCTTTTCGTTGCTTACAAATCACATCAAAATCAAAAATGAAACTCGATAGTACAAAAATTGATATCCTCTCTCAATGAGACATGAATTAATCATCAAAATCTTTGCATAATTTATCCCTGCGTATTTCCTTTCTTACTGTTACTAATTAAATTTGTTACAATTCATATATACATTAGTCAATGACACAATACACGATTTAACACTCCATTTAGAAAACATTTTTATAAAAAAACGTGCGCAGATGCGCCACACTCTACAACAATGTCGCTTTGGCCGCGAACAACATAAATTAATATTAATCTATTTACAATTTCGTAGGCAAAGGTGCTTTTCAAATGGCAAGAATCTCTGAATGATACTCAGATGCGTCCTGTATGCTTATTTCCCGGTTAACAAGTCCTCCCTGGTCAAGGTGACTGACCTAATTTTCGGCGCTTTCGCGCCGTTACCTCCCACAGCTTCGCCCTCCGTGCTCCAACGCTCGACCTTGACGCGCTCTGACGCCGCGGAGACTCGGTCTCACCCGTTGCATTCGGCCTCCGCGCAGCCGATCGGGGCCCCTGATCGCCGGTGACTTCTCGCTGCCCTCTTGCCTCGTCTTCCAGTCTTGTTCTTCCGGCGCCTTTCGTCCGCGTTTTCTTCACCCGGCGCCTTTCGCCCTCGTCCACTTCGTTCCCCTCGACGTTAGGTTTGCGCCCGCGTACGAATACTCTTTGCACCGCAATGAAGAACTCGTGTGCGTACGCGTAGTCCCCGCTCGAACTTTCAAATTTCGCCGCTGATTGAAATTGACTTTATTTCAGCACGAACTATTTCCCTATTGTACTGTCCTCGACTCCACAATAACTGATAGATTCTCGATTAACTTCACGCGTCTTATTTGAAGAAAAAGTTTCTTTCAGAAAATTCTAACAAAGTTCGCGGACGGCTGTCTGACGTCTGTATATATATATGTGTGTGGGTGCGTGCGTGTGTGTGTATTGAAACTATTCGCTTTACTTTGTACTCCAGGAATTCTACTAGTACTGTTACTGGTACCACGAATATGAATAACATTATAGTTAAGAAATTGAAATTTACAACAAAACAAGTTTCTCAAAATCTGCTCTAAATTTTTTCTTTAAATTTTCTCCACATATGTAATAAGAAACGGTAAAAATAAAGCGCTAGTCTCATTTTCGGGTATTGCTTGTTTTTTTTTTTCGAAAATTGGAAAATAAAATTCAAAACTACAAAATTGGAGATTGGAATTTTTGCTTGAGGCAAAGTATGTTGTACAAATTGACTCTTTAAAAAAGGTCAAGTACAAGTTTTTGAAAAAAACGAATAGGTTCTGTGTTATTTCTGGTTGAAATTAATAAAATATATACAAGTTTCAGACTAACTACGGGCCACGAAGAAAATTGAATGAATGATATGAAAGATAATTCCAGAAATAATATTCAGGTGATTAATTTGGAATATTTATTAATTTGAGCGTTTTTTTCAGGGCCTAGATATTATTCTCTTTTTTATATGTATAAGATTTATCTTGATGGATACGCGCGCGGTGTTGGCGATTTTAAATTATTTTATGCAAAATAAGAATGGGCTCTTATATCACTTATTAATGTTTATTGCCTATTTTGTGGTTATTTATTTTTCGTATCTTTTATCTAAGAGACAATAATTGGATAGATTAAATCAGAATCACATCACTTGAAAACGTATATATTTGGATTTCATGATCATATTATTATTATTATTATTATTATTATTATTATTATTATTATTACCACACTTTGACCCACTTGTAATAATTTCTCTGATTATGACATCTCTGTACGCACTTAAAAACTCCAGTTTTTCCGTTGGGTCTGAACGAAATATTTCGAGTTAATGATTAAATTAAAAACTACGAAAGATTTGAAGCCAGTGACATTCGTAATGTTCACGTCTGTTTTTTTTAATTTTTTTATAGTATTTAATTATTTTCGTGTTTAAAGAATGTAATGCCGCAGGACCAAGGATCAAGAAATTGTCTGTTAGATACGTTTTTACATAAAACAAGATTTTCTAAAAAACGGCTCCAAATTTTTTCTTTGAAATTTTCGTAGGAATAGAGCTAAATGCACTCTGTAAGATGGTATAAATGCCATATTGCTTTATTCTTTTTTTAAATACAAAAAATTAATTTTTTCACGTTGTTAATATTTATATTAGCAGCAATTTGTTCACATTATTCTGTTTATGAGTTCATGTGTTTTAAATAATGTCATATAAAGTTTCTCAGAAACGGCTCCACATTTTCTTCAAACTTATCAAAGGGATAGTGGTAATTGTACTCTTTAATACGAAGTAAAGTTTATTTCGTTTTTTTTTTTTCTTCAAAAATTACATAAATGTAATTTCTGTAAAGATCTCACATGTCGTTAGTTTAGACAGTTCCAGCTATTTGTAAAAACTGTTGAATTTGTGAGTTCAAGTGATTCAAATGACTTCTAATCCAATTTTTCGAAAACAAAAAATTTCTATGAAAAAGTGCTTTAAATTTCGAATTTACAGTACCGATTATGCGCCATTTCTTTAAAAAAAAATTACTTGGGGTGGCGATAGATTGCAGCTGGCAAGAGTATGTGGCAAGTTCGTCTAGATAGCCGAGACCAAAGAAAATAGAAAACTGGTAGAGGGAAGTTCCTGTCATACTGTAGCACGACTAGTTTCATACGTTTCTGTGACAAAAAAGTCGTCGCTACGTTTGAGGGAGTATTTTTTTATAAAGAAGTCCGTTTGTAGAGAGTTTTGATTCACTTAGTGATTGATGTAACGTCTAAACTCTTTGCGTTTACGGTAAAATTTGATAATGAATATTCGCACCCGTGTAGTAGAAACTATTTTCAAAGGCAAATAAACTACATATTTTCGCTCTTATCCCTTATCATACCTGTATAATTGTTTCTGTATGTTATGAATAAATATGAAGGGTTACGTTAAAGTTTTTAAAAATTCGTATCAAAGATTGCGTTGCAAAATTTATGGGCAGTGGAGAAAAAGTAAATGTGTGTGAAAGGGAACGGTAGGCGAGTCTACAAGGTAGGTTCGCAGACGGAGGTCCTAGGTTCGAGTACCGACGGGGCAGAGTAACAGGGTCAGAAGATCTCTCTGCCTGATTTGAAATTCTTTGAGGTCGACTGCTCTTTCGGTTGCTACTGATCTATTCAAGGCGGATGCCATTGCAAAATCTTTAAAATATTATAAGTTGGGTAATTACGTAGTTCATTTTTCGCTTAACTTTACAAACGTAATATGGCTTGTGGTCTTATATTGAAACTTAATAGCTCCATCAGATTTCTCATTATGTTCATCTAGTCGGGATGAAGTTCAAAGAACTTCTTGAGGGATATATGAAGTGTGAATTCATTTTCTGTTCTGGTGGTATGCGAAGGGAAGTAACAGCACATATTATAGAATTTATTTAACCATGCACTTGACATAATTTAACTGTTCACGATTTCATCCAATCAGGAGCTTAAACGTCCCCATAGTGACGTCACTGTAGCGACATATAAGTTCCCGATTGGATGAAACCGCAACACCTGATTTACGTCAAGTGCACGACTAAATAAATCGTTCTTTAATCAAACAACGGGACACGAACAGCTTGTGAACCCCGGCTTGTCCCATCAACTCTTTCATGTTTAGTCTCGGATGATGAGCTGATCCACGGCCACCTAAAGGTTTCACTAAAGGCGGCTGTGGCTGATCCCCATGGTGTTATGAATGTATTCATAGCTCAATGTCGATCCCCATGCTCAAATGTCCCATGTTCCAGAACAGACGGCGAGTGTGCGGCCTTTAAGCAGCCGGCTAAAAATAAAACAAACATAGGGCCAAAATCCCTGGAGGGTCGAAGTGCCAAAGAAAGAAAAAAATGAAGAAAAACAATTTTGAGATGCATTTTCAATGCCATTTACCACAGGCTATTAATGCTTTCATCATCATTTTTTCCCTATCCTTTCCTTCTGTCTTCTAAAATGAATGCATTGACTAATGAGCCCCTCCCACTAAAGTAGAAAATGTTGTCTTTCAACTATTGTGTTATAATAGGCACGTATGATAGTGAAATCGCACATTTTTCGAGAACTCGAACACTTTTATGATATATTTATGAGGAATTCAGGGTTCTGAGCACGGGGCAAAAAATAATTGTTTTCCAAGCTCAGTCTTCCTTGGCCTTTATAAAGGCATAATGTAGAGCCGAATAACATTTCCTGCTTCACGAGTTGCTCGTGTTTTGTTCCCTTATCTTTAAGCATCACAATGATTATGAACGTACGTCCCGTCAATTCGCTCGAGGTTTCACATGACGGAATCGAAACGTTACACAACTTATCAGATCATGATAACTCGATTGTGGTCTGTTATGATCGTATTGTTGGGCATTGTGCTGTTTTCCGCTCTGTGAGGAAAGAATGGAAAACTCACATTATCACAATCAACTCGATTGCATTTGAATCATTCAATACAAAGTAATACAACTTTGTTAAAATCAACGGGAATGTTTACTAAAAACAGAATAAAGATAATTTGCAAGCAGTTCAACATCTCATTTAAGAATAATGTTAGAAAAAACTCTGCCACTTAAAAAAAAAAACAACTTTCGACCAATCACCTACAAATGATTTTAACATGGTATCAAATTGATTTGTATACTTGAATTAAAATAAAAGGAATGTCAGTAAAGCAGTCTAAAAATAGTGTATAACACACGTGGTAAAAGTGATTTTATTTTTCTCGTAGGATTGCGCCACTCGGTCTATCGACATCGTCCCGCAGCATTTGCAACTCGCAAAAAAAAAAAAAAAAAAAAATGTCACTTTTGCCACTCGTATCATAAATATGTCATATGTCATTAGCATATATATTATCATATATCATTTATTTTATACCGCCCTGTTTTGAACCATGTTTTATATCACATGACTTCTTAAACAAAAACGCTATTGTTTAATTATTTATTCAAGCCACAAAAAAGTAAACATTAACGCATCAGCCCTTTTCCATTGAATTCTACAATGATGGCTGAGAGATATGTTGAAGTGTAAAAGTGAAAATTATATATTTTTTTATTCTTCCTAATCAGTCTTGATTATTTCCAGGGATATTAACACGAATTAATGTATTAATTTGATCATTCCTAACATTTTTTGGCATTCATTTCTTCGATAAGAATGGAGCCTTATGTTTGATATTCTAACAATTTTATTTACTCTTGTTTTTATGTCAGAACTGTATTATGTTATTCCAGTATCTAAAAATCTATCGTTATCTTGTGTAATCATTCAACTGAAATTTTTCATGTTTCTCAAAATGGTTTTAGTATTTTACGTACCTATTTGTTGCAGAGGCTGAAAAACATTTTTTGTTATTGTATATAATAAATTCAGTTTTGAGAATTTTACTAAAAGCAGAACTTATGTATTATGTCATTTATTACAAGGAAATTTACATTTAAATACGACAGTAAAAGTTAGGTGTTAAAAGTATTAAAATCGAAGAAACATAGTTTAAACAAAAGAATTTTTCAAAAACATTTTAACTCCCAAATATTACTTCATACCATTAATTTTATTTACTACAAGCTGACGTACCGCATGTTGCCCGTTTATTTGCCACAATACTACACTAGATAAGACACTACTGGTGCTACAACAGCACATACTTTGTCGCAATATTACAATGTTATCGTTATATAAAACGGATGTAGAACGCCCATAATGCTTCATTAATTCCCAACAGAAATTACTCAAAAACTACTTACTATTACAAAAATTGTTCATGACATTTTTTTAAAGAGCTAATTTTGGTACAACAGACTTTGAGGCAAAAAACTTTACCTTCAATTTTGTAGTTTTAATTGTTTTGCAATTTTCGAAAAAAACGAGCAATACCCGCAAATTGGATTATCATATTTTTATAGCCCCTTGCTACATATGTGTAGAAAATTTAAAGAAAATAATTGGAGCCGTTTTTTCAGAAATAAATTGCGATAATTTCAAACGCAAATTACGCAAAAACTACGCATTTTTTCAAAAAAGTGTACGTAACCTTTTTTAAAGAGCTACTTTTATACAACATACTTCTTTGAGGCAAACATTTATACCTCAAATTTTATAGATTTAAAATTATTTTTGCAGTTTTCGAAAAATCGGTGTTATCAACGTAAATGAGATCTGCACCATTCTCTTAAATGGCCTTTGTAATTCAGACATAAAATTAATTTAAAAAAATTGAAGCCATCTTTTTGATATTGTCTGGGGGATTCATGTAAAGTACCTCCCAAAATTAAAATATGGGTTTCAAATTTCAGGGGCCGCGACATCAGCCAGAACTATTGGGATTACCAATTTTGAAGAAAATTGTCTTAACGGTTTATGCGCTAGCGTTGTGCTCAGACGTTGTGCCGTCAATCAATTTTTTGGTATCCAATTATAAAGAATGCATTGAATACTGTCAATAATTGACTGAGCTTGTTTACTTTCAGTAACAATTTCGAAATTCATAAGGTTAAGTTGCAACTACTATACGCGCAAGTTTTCTTGATATTTCATAGCGGGGGTGCGGGGAGAGGAGGGATTTGCCTACGACACGGCTGAAAACGGCGTACCACCTGTGGATATGAACTTAACTCGCCAAAGCATGCCACGAGAAATGCTACGATTGTTTTCAAAATACGGTGGTTGTTGCCAGCATTGTAAATTTGTACGTGCCGTTCCGAGTCAAACCTAAGTATCTCAACATGCCGTGCTATTCAGCGCTGGATAAGGACTAGGGAGCTCGTGTATCAAGAACACTTGCGCGTAGAATAGTCACACGAAGACAGAATATTGGTATTCTCCTTGGACTGCCTCGGAAGCCGCGCAGCGCTCAGTCACAAGCAGCTAAGGGCCAAAGAGTAAATGCAGTACACCCAGTAATAGAGCCAAGAGCGTGGTACAATACCTGGAAGTCACCAGACGCTGGAGAGAGCGCCAGTTGGACGCTCTTTGGTTTCAAAATGACATCATATACATCGATATCGCCGAAATATCGTGAATATTAAATACTGTTAAAACGAAAATGTAGTATGCTCCTAAGATATTACACATTTTTTTCCAATTATTTGAGGGTTGTGCAACCTAAGCTCGAGCCGCTACTGCAATTGAGGCAAGCGAGGTGTCGTTGATTAGGCCTCGGTCTACAGGTGGGGAAATGGCTATCATTTTGTATCCTTCGAGAACATTCTAATTACTTTTATATTAAGAAATAGATAGTAGATGGGGACAGATGAAATCGTGGTGGAGAGGAAACGCGAGAAGCAATTATTATGTAGATTCCTTGCGGTCCAGCATTAGCGAGGTGCCATTGAACGCATCTCGGTCTACTGGTTGGAACTGTAATTTTTAGTATCGTTATAATCTAAAAACCTCAAATAACGCTGCGCTACAAATTTTAACTTTTTGTTCGCAACACGAATGAATCCTATCTTGACGTACGCAGCGCGCCCGAACACAAAAATGCCAGTTTGGTTGTGGTTCCAAAACTACTCGCGATAGTTATGTTCACGACTATTTATGGTATGTTCTGTAATAATTAGAGCCCGGAAGTTAAAGCATTTACTTTAAGATAAGATAAAGATATGTTTATTTAAAATGCAATTTGGTATAACCCGGTGACAGCTAATTACATAAACAAGGTCATAGAACTGACTATATATACAATGGTAAAATAATAATAATAATAATAATAATAATAATAATAATAACAGTAATATAAAAAAATGACTGATTCATAAAACATTAAGTTACTTTAAGAAAATGTAACTCCTCACTCAAGACACAATTAAAATCACACACTTTACACAATTAAAATCACACTGCTCTGACACTTCACTGCACTTTACTCCACTTCACTATGACCTTTAAATCACTTCCTTCGTTATTTCTCTGCTCTGCACGACACCTCACTTCACAATATATCACTAATGAATCGTTATATAACCTACTATTCGTAGTTAAATCCCTCAATTACTTAGTACTTTCTCAACTGTTGAACGCTTCAAGGAAAGGGTTTTACAGACTATCTATTCTATTCCGTTATTATTCGATTTGTGAAAGAAAATTTACCGACATCCGTTCTCTGCGGCCCTTGTAAATTTATTTTGTGCCTGTGATTCTCTCTACTAATGTATGTAGAAATACTTAGCCGCCGATTAATTTCTTTCCAAGCTGGATGACAGCTAAAAACTTTATACAAAACACAGTCTTGCTACTAATCGCCTGTTTTCGAGTGAATCCCATTCTGCCTTTTTTTGTCCATGAAAGTAAATTTAGCTACCCTATCTGAATCCTTTTCAAAATTTTACATTGCATAATTGTGTGTGTAATGGATTCCTAAAATCTTCAAACGGCATCGAAGATCTACGATTCAACCAATGATGAAACAAGTTTTGCAACATGTAAGTGGTGCTCAGTTCTTGATCTAATAAGCCGAATTTTCTAAAGTAAACTGTATACGCTGTTTTGCTTTTTTTATTAAGTTTTGTGAGAATCATCAGGTGCATATAGTACTAAACGAGCAATAAATATGTATAAAATCCAGTCATTCAGGTACGGATAATCAATCTTTTTTAATATATTAAGATAAATTGTATGTTGAACTTAGGTATCTTAAACCTACAATGACCTTGGCTCCGTAGTTTATATAAATATAGAATCGATGTGTTTCACTTTTTTCCTTTCAAAAAACATACAAAAGAAGTCTTCTACACATTCACAAACTGCATACATAAATACATCAAGTTTGATGAAGCTTTGTTCTTAATAGATAATAGTTATTTATAATATGAGGGGTAAAAGTGACATTTTATTTTGCGAACAGGAAAGGTTGCGACACGAGGCTGTTTGCTGAGTGACGCAATACTATAGCAAAGTAAAGCCACTCTCATCACTATGTCGTACACTATTTCTTGGCAGCATTTTTGACTGATTTTATTTTTATTCAAGTATACTTATCTCTTGACGATAAATTAAGGTCAGTAGTAGTTGAAGCTGTGAGACAAAAGTATTTGCATTCACATTCGTTGTATTTTTTCGGCGGCGTCCTGCAACTACAATATTGAAGTCAAATTTTGCCCTTAATGAAATCTACTTTTCAAACGCAGCTCATTGGTTGGGTTTTTCAAGAATACGACTAGGTTTCCTATATTTCGTGAAAGGAAGGCAATTGCTTCAAAAATTATTTCTTCATAAAGGGCTCTAATTTGTCTCTTTATTTTTTCTGGAATAGAACAAACTAGGATTACAAAAATGGTGTAGGTCCCATTTTCATTAATCTCTCGGTATTTTTGAAAATTGCAAAACAATATTGGAAAACTGCAATATCGATGTTGGAGGTATTTTACTATCTGTTCTTAAAAATTTGATCTTTAAGTGAGGTCATGTTCATGTTTAGAAATTATGAGTAGTTTCGCGTAATTTTTGCAAATATTCGACATTGGCGGAGGACTGATTCATAAACGCATGGCTTGAATTCATCAGCTCACGGTCGTATGGGATATCTTTGTTTATCAAAGACCGACAAGAGATATTGTGAGGCACGACAGAAGATATAAAGAAGTTGTACTCTGGAAATATTTTAAAACGCAGTTAAGGATGTAATATCAATTTCGAATTCTTAAATCGTTGTACGATTCGATATTTCGTATGTCTTGCGCAAAAGGCCTCTATGAGTGCAAGAAGCGCTTCTTCACGATATTGGTTCAATGCTTTTTCAAGCAATTTGGAACAAAGATCACTGGATCGATCCTGTATTTGACAACTACTGCTACTACAGCTACTACTACTACTACTACTACTACTACTACTACTACTACTACTACTACCACTACTACTACTACTACTTACTACTACTGCTATTATTATTATTATTATTATTATTATTATTATTATTATTATTATTCCGTTGGGTTCGTAAACATGACATATTCAGCATATCTGCTAAAATCAACATAGTCTTAAATTTAGTGTGGATTTTAACAGCCAATACTCTGTGCTCATAATGGCGATAGTTTACTTTTTTTCTCATTGAGTGAACTACACAAGTATGTTTTGATGTTTTTCACTATTTCGCAGTAGTAGGTTAAGCTTGTGAATCGTGCAACCTCTGTATCCTGTGAATAACCTCGACAAGAATCAGGTGTGTACATGGGTGCAGATCAAACGATTTTGCTGCGAACCTTGACAGCTACACTGACCATGCATTAAACGAACAAATACACGGCACTTATCTCGAGAGCTGATGGGTCAGTGCTATACATCGTGATTATCATGAGTTTTGTACAGTTTCACTATAACTGTTTTTACTTTTTCCCTACAGGCCGGAGAGAAAGTTATATAATGCTGCGCGAAAAACGGCGAATTTTCGGAAGAAAAACTCTTTATTACAGGGCCCTAGTAACGAAAAAGTGGATATATCCAGTTCCTAAATTTAGAAATAATCCTCTATCACGTGGTGCAGCCAGAATCCATCTTTTGTGGGTTCTTGATATCAAAAAATTGAATGACAGCAAATCGTCTGTCCGTCCGTCCGTCTGCGAAACACTGTAGCAGCTAAACCGTTCTGCCGATTTTCTCCAAAATTGATTTTCCCCGATTGATCTGGTTGATGTTGCGGACCCTTGAATTTGAAACCGACGTTTAAATTTTTGGGGTACTTTACATGAAGTTCCTGGATCACTTTCCAAATATTCAAAAAAAATGGCTCCATCGTTTTTGATTAAATTTATTGTTGGATAGTGTAGGGGATGTTTAAGAGAATGGTACTGGTCTCCTGTTTGTTGAAAATCCTGATATTTCGAAAATTGCAAAAGTTCAAAATTTGTTCGGTGTCTTCCTACATCTAAAATATTAAAGATAGAGATGTTTTCCCTTAATGAAATATGTTCCTTAAAGATAGATTTTGCAATAAGATCTTATACAATTTTGAAAAAATTGAGAATTTTTCGTGTGATTTTGCTTGAAAATACTGTACATGTGGCTTCCCACTAATTAAATCGTAAAGGGGAGAGGAGCTTGTGGACAAATGTGGTTATTCCATAGGTAACTCGTAATCTGTCCAAATTATTTCTTAGATGTTGGCCACACAGTCTTCTTTAAGCCAGCTAAGTTTCGCGGGTAGATCACCAATTGTCGTTGTGTAACGATGGAGAGTGTGTTTGTGGTTGAATTCGAAAGAGTTGTTATTCCATTAAAAAAGTAAATACAGAGTTTTGATGTTAAAATATTGATTTTAAATGTACTTCATATGAAACCTTGATGTTTTATTTATCTTCTGCACACAGTAAAAGTATTTTTCATTTTAGCATAAAGTGATATTGACACAAAATCTTCAAAATAGAGAGTGAGGGTTAATGTGGACATTGACTTTAGGGCTCTACACACTAACCGTACAGTATTGAACAGCATAAGTTTAGTTTTTGTTCAGAGTGTGCCTAAATATAATGAAGGACATGGACATAGGTACTTTTTTTAAAATGTCTTTTAAAATGAATTTAGGAGGCAAATATTCAAATTGATTGTATAGATAAGTAAAAAGGAAATACTAAGATATGCAGAAGGCACAGAATGTACTTTAAATTAAAAAATTAATTGAAGTTATAGCATTGTGTAAGGAAACTGTCCATTCTGGCACCCATCCCCACTTCTTTATCAGCTTACTGCATGCAATGCGCTTTCGACAGAAGACTCAGCAAGAGTAATAAAACGCGAGGTAAGAAAATTCTCTCATAGAGGGGCCAAGTGTGTTTTGCGCCTGCCGTTGCCAGCGGCACGATGGACTCTTAGGGAAATTATGGGAAACGACTGTAGGAAAATGCATGAAGGCTCACGCATTATGGGCCTAGTAAGAGAAACAACACCCAATCATATTGTGGCGTCGTCGGGTGCGAGTAACACACAGACACGGAGTTGATTATACAGTTTTATTTACAATTTTGATTACACAGTACACATACTCCTCGGAAACGCGCTACACTCCCAGCACTGTACATCTGAGGCATCCCCGCCCCAGCCTGACGCAGACCCCAGCGGCTTGGCGCCGCTCCTGGCCTTTTGTCCCGTGGCAACCGCCACACCTCGCTGCCGAAGCTCGCGATAACCCCTGGCGGGTGAAATGTGCCTTCCGCACCGCGATTCGGTTCAAACTCGAATGAATGACCACACGGCTGGTTGCTCTCCAGTCGCCTCGCGAGGGGTCACGTGACAGACCTCACATGCCGGCGGCGTCTTCTCATCCCGAAACGTGGGCCTGTTTGCAATTTTGGAGTCCAGCTGCACCGCGGCTGGACTCACCCATCAATTCCCTCTGTGCCAGTTGACACCCACGTTCCGAGTCACGCCCACCCGGGCCCTTGAGGAGGGGCCCACCTCTGGTGGCCTTCCGCTTGCCGCCAAAGGACCGCCCCCGCCCCCTCGCTGGCCTTCCGACATGTGTTGTCCATCTGGCCCCTCGGCACGACGTTACAATATAATCAAAAGTGAAGATTTATGTAATACGTTTTCTAGGTTCAAGTATAATTAAAGGGGTGAGGCGAAGACACCCAAGAAATTATTTTTTTCGCTACCGATGTCTCCTTGTATATCATTTTAAATACTTCCTCCCAATGAAAGTTTCGAAAAGTTATTGATTAAGGTCGAGATATATTTAAATGAACATGTTTTATGCAATGAGAGAAGTAATGAGATACTGTTGGAAAAGCGAGGTGCATAAAGACAGTTTACTCACATAAAATTATATTTAGTCTGTCGTCGAAAGAAATCTCATTCAAAAGTTAAGTTTCGAAAAAATAGTATGACATGTATACAAACGTATAAATAATATAAGGCCTGACGAAAATGCACGAAAAAATTAGCACGGTGGAGACGGCCCGAGACCGGATTTCTCGTTTCAAGCCATATTGTATAACTCCGTTCCTTCAATTACATTTGCAAATATTTCCGTGTGCAGCAGACCCAATGATTGTTCGCTCCCCAATTTTCTCCGATGTAGTCCCTCATAGTTTGCGATCTTTTGCGCCAAATTAACATGGCCTTTTTCCGGGCGGCCGCCCCCTTTGTCCTTGGGCAGCGGCGGGTCGGCCTACCGCGTCCGGTGCGAAGCTATAAAAGTCGCTCAGGGCCCGCAGCGGCCCTCACGTGCTCTCGAAATGACCTCCCGCGTGCAGTCCGCCGCCGCGCTCTGCCTCCTGCTCTTCGCCGCCGCCGCCCTGAGCAGGAACATGGACAAGGTGAGCGCGTAGGCGTCCGCGGCCGGAGTCTGTACTTGGCTGTCCGGGGGACCTAGACAGGTGCCAATGTTTAGGGCGGGAACATGGACATGGTGAGCGCGTAGGCGCCGCGGCCGGAGTCTGTACTTGGCTGTCCGGAGGACCTAGACAGGTACCAATGTTTAGGGCGGGAACATGGACAAGTTGAGCGCGTAGGCGCCGCGGCCGGAGTCTCTACCTGGCTGTCCGGGAGACGCCGCGTTTTAGACACAGGTGCCAATGTTTAGGGCGGGAACATGGACAAGGTGAGCGCATAGGATTCCGCACCGGAGTCTGTACTTGGCTGTCTGGGGGACCTAGACAGGTGCCAATGTTTAGGGCGGGAACATGGACAAGGTGAGCGCGAAGGGCTTCCGCGGGCGGAGTCTGTACTTGGCTGTCCGGGGGACCTAGACAGGTGCCAATGTTTAGGGCGGGAACATGGACAAGGTGAGCGCGTAGGCTTCCGCGGCCGGAGTCTCTACCTGAATGTCCGGGAGACGCCGCGTTTTAGACACAGGTGCCAATGTTTCTGGCGTCTTTCTGTACCAATGTTTCGGGGACCTTCCTCGGACCGAAATGCATTTCCGTCACCATTCTGCGACCTTTCTCCTGGACAGCGAAGTGGTTACACGATATGCATCGCACAGAAAACTACTTTGAAAGCGTATCTTGGAAGGGAAGTCTTTCTGATCCTACCCCAGTCTCTCTCTCTCTCTCTCTCTCTCTCTCTCTCTCTCTCTCTCTCTCTCTCTCGCTGTCTGTCTCTCTCAGTCTGTCTTCGGACTCTGCAGACGTAGGAACCTCTCCATAGGTGTCATCTTCGATCTATTCAGTCACGTGAGCGACTACTATGAGACTAAGTTTTCCAAAATATATGGGAGGGCTGGTGGGTAAAATATCAAAATAATACGCATTCATTTCAGAAACATTGGCTACATGTTCTGTTGACGTTGTAACTCCTCCAACTGGAGAATATTCACCCGAAACTAATGTATTTATATTGAATAGTAGTACATTTCAAACCTATTGAAAGAAATACTATTTACAGCTACAATTCATTTATTAAGAATTAGTTAGGGAATATCGAACATTTGATCTAACCATTTCCCGTTTCTATTTGGAGATTCTTAAAAGATGGCGTGCGTAAACCTTCATTCGGAGTAAGAGTGCGAGAGTGCAATGACGCCCGAGTGCATTGCGCTTCCGCGAGGTCGCGACGCGTTGCGTACCGCAGCGGAACGTGTGCGGGCTGCGGGTTGGACGCGCGCCTGTTCTCTCCCTCGCACAACGATCTGCCAACTTTTATTTTTTCGTCTTTTATTTGTGCGATGACCTATGGCTGTAATCCCCTTTCAAGCAGTGATGCATTTACGGGCTTTTGAATCATTGGCTTCTTATAAATGGTACAAAACCGCCGTCTTCTGTTAGCGTATTGTATAGAGTGGGCCATTTCACATGAAAACACACACACACACATACACACTAGAATGTTCCTCTTAATAATAGCAGTAAATAATTCACTTACAGAGTTAGCTTCGGAAGCATAGAAATTTCTTTTTAGTATTTTTAAAACTTCGTCGCAGTCTATATGTCACTGTAACTCTATGAACATTTCCAAGACGTGAAACGCGTTGGTAGACTCCGGAGGTACTTTTGTGAGAAGCGAGTGCACTGCGATTCTGCTGGCCGACTGGTCGTAAAATCCTGCGGAGTTTACGTGCGCTGCGTGTGAGAGCAGACCGTCTTAATTTGAACCCTATTTTCATCACAGCGGGTACTTGCAGATAACAGATGGTAAAACGTCCCCTAAAATCAAATCACACATGAGTAGTTAAAAGTCTGCCTCTAACATAGAAAGAAATTATTGAAATTATTTTTAGTCTTTCTCCTACCCTTCTCCATAGCCACAAACGTGTTTTTAAGTTTTAATTTTTTCGAAACCTTTCATTATTTTATCTCATTGATAAAATATTAAAATAATATAGACTATATAAAAAACAACATATATGATATTTTCATGGCGCAGATTAAAATGCAAAAAAAGTGTTAATACCCTGGTACGAAAAATTATCAATACCTCCTCACAAATCACCAATTGTTTCAGATTTTTTCAGTTGTTGGGATGTAGTTAAGAAAACAAATAATTTTACCATTTTTTGGCGTTTAAATCATTCATCACTTTAAATAAACTTTGAAAATTACGTCGTCGCACATGTGATCTGCAACGCAGTATTGCCAACCTGTCAAACTGGAATTATCGCCGATCGTTTGCTAGTTTGGGTAACCTGGAGCACATATGTATTTTTATGTCTTTCCTTTATATCTTTCTTTTTTCTCCTTTTTTTCTTCATCTCAGATTGCAAGGCATCTCGGATTACCGCGTTTGTACAGTATGTTCTTAGACTGAACAGAGGTAAGAGAGAAAGAGTCAAATGTGCTTTGCGCTGAAGCGGGAAGTGGAAGGCTCTGATGATCACTCTTAGTCCGAACAGAGGGAAGGAAGCAAATGCGCTTTGCGCTGCAGCGGGAAGAGGAGGGCTCCGAGGATCTCTCTTAGTCTGAACAGAACGAAGGAGGCAAACGCGCTTTGCGCTGCAGCGGCAAGTGGTGGGCTCCGAGGATCACTCTTAGTCTGAACAGAGCGAAGGAGGCAAATGCGCTTTGCGCTGCAGCGGGAAGTGGTGGGCTCCGAGGATCACTCTTAGTCTGAACAGAGGGAAGGAGGCAAATGCGCTTTGCGCTGCAGCGGGAAGCGGCGGACGCGGGCGCCGACGCCGCGGACGGCGCGGAGGGCGCGGGCGGGCGCGAGGGCGTCATTCTGCTGCGCGGCATCTACACGTGCCCCGAGGTGGAGGACGAGTCCAAGATGTTCGGCGTCGTCAAGGAGGTGAAGCTGGAGCGCACCGAGGCCACCAAGTACACCGCCAGCGGCGCCATCAACCAGGTGCACGGCATCGTCTGCGAGGACACGTTCGCGGTGAGTAGCGCGCACGTCACCCGCCCCTCCCCCCGCTCCCGTGCGCTCACTCATTCACCCATATCCACTCGCCGGCCCTCCATCCACCCTTCGGCTCCCCCTCTCTCGCATTTGTCCCAACCGGCGAAGGTGGCTCAGGGCATCAACTGATGTTACTGTAGTGTCTCCGTTACTGTAGGTCTTAGGGATCGAGCTCCGATGGTGCCAGCATTTTAGACACTAGCTTGGCAGTTGGGTCGAATTCAGCCGCTCTCTGGAGGAGAATTCTTGCAGCCGGCTGCTCTGATCGGAAGTTTTTCGTAGTTCCTCCAATCAACACCAGGCGAATGCTGGAGTAGCAGAACATGCTTTAAGCTCCCGACCGTTCTTTCAACATATGTGGTAGTGTGGGAATGTTAGTATAAGTGTGTAGAAGTACGGGATGAGGATAGGACAAGAAAGATCACGCGTGGACCGTATACAATTTGTTAGGGTACTGCTCCTGCATTTGCCTGGTAATGATCGAAGAAACCACGAAAAAACACCGATCAGAGCAGCCGGCGTATAGGATCCTCCTCCAGACAGCCGCAGAACTCGACCAAGTTAGCTATGTGACTAGTGTAGAAAATCCCGCCCATGTCGGAACTAGAACCTAGGGCCTCCCTGTCAAAGGTACTGCAGTGACATCAGTTGATGCCCTGAGCCACCTCTCTCGGTCTATCCCTTCACCTCCCCACTCATCCACTCGTCCGCTGTTCGCTCGCGCCCCCTCGCCCTCTCCACCGTCTCAACCAAGCCATCTGCCTGCCCACCCTCTCTCGCGCACACCCGAAAGAAATAATGATTGTCAAGCTAGCACATTCTACATCCACTCATTTACTGCTGTTCGATTGTCTACAAAATTTCTATGTTGAGAATTTTCTGTAGCAATCCGTTATTTTTTCATTTATCTGTCCCTTATTGTATCAACGAGTGGCTTCGTCATTTTTAAAGTTTTTCTCTTATTTAAGGTCGCTTTTTCACTTATTTAAGGGCGCTAGAAAGGTATCAAACTAAATTTTATATACCTTTGTAGAATAGTAAATTGTGTGATGTGTGGCGATAGAGATGATACGGCTAGTAATTAAGGAAGTAAGCAACCTTTAAAATGAAAATTTTGAGTTTGTGTAGCGGGTTTCCTTCCTGTTTTCGCCACATTTTAAGGTTAGGAGGATTTTAACTAAGACTTGACTACTATGCTATATTCATGACATTGTTTTGAGATGGGTATTTTTTGCCACAGTTAATACAGCGCAAACTACGGGTCAAAGGAAAAATTAAATAACATATGATGTAAAGAAGGCCGACAGTTGATGGTAATGGGGTCAGTCAAAATGTTAACGCCACCCAAATGGAAGATTTTTCTACGCGGTTGAACCAGTAGCTCAGTAGCTGTGAATCACCAAAAACTATTTGTCAGGACCGATACTTCCCCCAAAACGGCCAAGTTAATGGTTGAATCGGCCGGACTGGTTAGTGGATCTTTTAAAAATGCTCTTATAAATCAATTAACCTAGTCAGAGTTAAGACATTTAGTCCGCCTACATGAAGTAAACAAAAGCGACAAAATTCCAAGTTCCAAATTTATCTCAAAGAGATGTCTAGATAAAGTTTGTCTGAAAAACTTTGTTTTTTCAATGTTAATTTTTGTTCTTTTTGCTTCGTAATATGCCAAGATTTGCAAAGAAATTTTTTGAAGTCGTTTGATTCTTTGTTACTACTTTTTGTGTAGTATGGTATATTAACCATCATATGATGTGGTGGGCGGCTTTAAGAACAACTTTAACTATGAATATGAGAACACATACATTATTCATATTTTTTTCAATAGCTAAACATATCTTAATGATGTTATTTGAATGTGTAATGAAAAATTAGTGTAATTTCATACTTCTGTGATGATTACTAATAATTTCCTTTCAACATCTCCTTGAATGACCGATTTTGGATCCCCGTACCGTACATGTTTATGTCATCCATCACGTGTACTTTTGCGTTTTACGAATTACCCCTTAGGTTAATCTTTGCGTTGGGATGAAGCGCCATATGAAGGCAAAATAAGAAATACTTCAAGTATATCAATCCAACTACAAAATGCAACTATTTGAGACTTCTTTGCAGATTTACACCAGTTTAATTGCCTTAAAATTTGATTTGATGCTGTTCATCTGACGCAGTTATCTGTACTTAATTGGAAATGCGCCTGTTGCAGATGAACTTCACGCTCATGAAGCTGGACGACAGCAACAACAACATGGAAACGACGATGATACAGTTCGACGCCGCTAATGTTACGAAGCTTATTGAAGACTACCCGGAGCAAGCAGATCCCTTCTTCAGTTGCTCTACCTTTCCCAGGTCCTGTCCGTTCGGAGAGGTAAGGATGCGGAATAACGTGATAAAAAAAAAAGAAAAAAAAAGAATTCGAAAACGCAGGGAAATCAAACCTCAGAACATAGTATACAGGGCAACGCGATGAAAATGGCTGGTCACGTAAAAGATTATGCATTCGACAGACAATTGCATCAAGGCCAAGGCAGAAGGACAGCATGATGTGTGTTGCGACGCAAGGGAAGTTCGGAAAAAGTTTAACTTTTGAAATTTTATAGAATTTACTGAAAGTAGGACTGTTACCAGCTTTTGTAAATGTACTTCCAATTTATTACTCAAATAGAACAACGATAAGATTAAAGCGGTTTTAGAAAAAATATGACCAGTGTTTTTCCTTCGAAATATTGAATTGAATTGAATTTGCCATATTTTACGTGGCGAGACTCGGGCCATCAGGCCCGCTCTTCCGTCTGACCACGCAAATTTCGCTACGCTCCTCTCACCAACTAGCGGAGAAAGGAGGTATTTCTTGGGCGAGAAACAGGTCGATTTCGATTTATAGATCCGATAAGTGTCGATTTAGAAATGTTGATCAATTTTTTGCAGCATTATGCAATTTGCTGCTCCGAAATATAGTGAATAAATAAAATTTATGCATTTTATTTCTTTATACTATGAATAGGAGTAAGTCGATAAAATCATCACCTGCATCAACCGTTTTGACCCGCTAAATTATTTTTAAGGTGGTATTACTGCTTGAAGTCTCCCAATATCCCGCTAAGCATTTAATATTTACTCACAATGCTAATTATTAGGGTAAATATTTTAAATATAGAATTAATATAACGAATTAATATTATGTTTATAATTAACAGAAAATAATAAACAAAACATTAAGATTGTATCTATATTTATGTTTAAATAACTACTGGTTCGCAATATTATACATTTTCAGGTACATATTCACACAAGTGTACTGAATGTAGCATATCGTATTCTGTTTCCTCCCACAGGACACCTACTCCGTGAAGAAGTATGACTTTGACATAGAACCGTACCGCAAGTATCTTCCAGAAGCTGCCTACAAAATCAAGTTGACTGGAACGGTTAACAGTGAAATGATCTGGTGCACCGTTGTGGAATTCGCAGTGGAAATCGAGGATTGAAAATAAATTCCATCCAGACCAACATCCCGAGAAAAGAATCATTGAATATCGATCAAATAAAAAGATTAATGATGAAAGTTTGCTCTATTGAAAGTTAAATAAACTTACCTGCAGACAAATTTGAATAAGTAAATTGTAGGATACATTGACATTGACAAAAGGGCCGAAAAACCCTGACGTTTTTGGATGTTAATGCATCACTATTGCGCTCTATAAACCTGTGATAGTTCGGTTTAGGTATTATTGATTTACGAAAAGATTAAGATCTAGTTTCATTTAAATTAATATTGAATTAAAGCTAGAAACGAAATTACAGAATTTGTATAAACTTTGGCCCACATTTTAAGACGATACTAACACCGACATACTGACAATACTAATACTGACAATACGTAACTATTGAAACATTGTATGGAACTGTATAAAACATGAAGTAATAAAACGGTGTTATGTTGAATACGCAATATAGATGGTACGTTAATTAGTTTTAAAATATTTGTTTTTGTTTGAAAGATAATTTTTTTTCTCAAAGGTTGATTTTTAATGACCTTAAAGGGTTGAAGGTACATTATTTTATAATACATATGTTTAACACATGGAAACAATGGAAACAATGTCGGAATAATTTCTAGTTCATTTTATTTGCTGGCACATCACTTATACATTACTACATTTTCATTGACAAAAGTGGTCATCTTCGACCCTTCAACTTGCTATAGAAGTTTGTAACATTTATTCCGCGACATTCTGTATAGCTGGTGTCGAATTGCGCGCACGTTTGGGTCTCGAATGTTCCCGGTCACGAAGCGTAAGTTGTGAACTCACTGTGAACTGTTGAACTCGATAGCATCTGGTTAAAACTAGCTTCCTTAATGCCTGTCAAATATTGAAGGAGCTTTTCTGTTTCTGGGTCTTATGCAGGATTGATTGGTTGATTGATTGATGATACCAGGCGCGTCATCAGCTAAGGTCATTAGTCCCTTCAGCGTCGTGCTCAGAAGGTGGCGGTGTGTTCCCCTGGTGGATAGTAAGTCCCGGTACCGACCTACCGTCGGCTATCAGAATTTTCCCCAACCAGGTGTCTCCCACCAGCGGGGCACCGCCCTAGCCGGAACACTCTCTGAGCTCCCGGCCGGTCTCCCGGCATGTGTGGTAGTGTAGTGCATGTTAGTGTGTGTGTGTAAGTAAGGGATGGGGATAGGGCAGGGAAGAGGAAGGTAAGATCGCGTGAGGTCCGTGTCATTTGTGAGGGTCCTGCACCGGTATTCGCCTGATGTTGATCGGAAAAACCAACTGATCGGAAAACAACTGATCAGAGCAGCTGGCCACTAGAATTCTCCTCCAGACAGCGGCTGTATTCGACCTAGCTAACAAGCTAGTGTCGAAAATCCTGCCATCGTCGGAACTCGAACATAGGACCTGCCGGTTGGAAGCTGTGCTCTGACTTCAATTGATGCCCTGAGCTACCTCTCCCGGTCTCTTATGCGGAAACGTATTTACCGTTCGAGAAACGGACTTCTTGAAATTCAGTAAGTGTTGTACTCCGTGTCTATGGCGGCTCAAAATTAAGCGACATAATTGTTTTGCAAATGTCTGGTATACAAGCGTAGTCGACTTGAATTTATAACTTATGAATGGAAAGTTTTTCCCGCAAGATATTTGAAAATCTCAATGGTTAGAATGTACAGACGATGTCATTCGTGTATTGTGCGCGAGACATTTTCAGATTTACGTACGTTAAGTGTACGTGATGATGGTAGGTGTACGTAGAATGATGGTAGAGTTAGCGTACTCTCGGAGTAGTTTAGTGAGTGGTTAATTCCACTTTAGACGCGCTTTATTTCGGTTATTACCATTTTCTGTGATTGTATTATGCAACTTTTATTATTGGGAGTATATACGTGGGAAGGAATGTCACAAATATAATAATTTGGCTCCTTGAACCTGGTTAATTCACCCCTGGTCCTGCATTCAGACCATCTAGTTTAAACGTCTCTGGCCTTGAGGCAGAATGATTGCTGCTATTTGTCAGAGGACAAGAACTTGGAAGCCCAGTTTGGGGAATGACGTTAGGCGATTTGAGTGGCGACGGGGAGGGACTGAGAAAGAGGAGAGAGAGCTACGGCAGGAAGTGATGCCTGGCGTCATCAAGGGGCCGTGCCCTTCACATCTGTCAGCAGAGGGTGGTGCTGGGGTGATCGGACTGCGAGCGACACGTTTGTTCACTCACCCTGGCCCAGGTCTAGGCCTTCGCCGGGTGGGAACTACTGGTTCACAGAACTAAAGGTCACAGCACGGGGACCAGCATATCCCCCCGTCCCCCCATATGCTTACAATATGTATTGGATACATAATTTATAAATATATGTAAATAATATAATGTATTGAAGCTGCTTCGATTTTGTTTTATATTTTGAAATTTATATACCATGTATTATACGTGTGTAATAAACGTAAAATACTCTTTCTTTTTGAAGTTAATTCGAGTGTTATATGAGTCATGATTTTAGGCTCGAAACTGTTTAATTTTAAAGTAAATATCGTTTAAAAGCAATATAATTGAAAAATGATTTCTTAATACGGGAAATTAAGAATAACGTTGAACACTGTCCTGCGCGTTTTATAATACTAAAACTAAAGTTCACCAATTTATTAATGTATGTTGTTAGATCAACTTAATAAAATTATTGTTTTCTTAATTATTATTAAATTTCTTCCCAAAATATAAAAAAAGTAACTCTTTTCTAATATAAATTTGAAGATCCGCGAAAATGTCTACATATATTTTTTTTAAACTTTGCGGGGTCAGTTGCACCCCCTTGCCCCCTTGTATATCGCTTCTGATTTTAATTATAATAATAGTATGTAAAAAGTATTTTGTTATATCTCAGTCTTCATGTGTTAAGAGAGAAGCAAAGGCACAGCATACATTTCATTGTTATAATTGTTGCGTTTTTAAAAATATTTAGGTGTATTTCTTTTTTAAAATATTTTTTTGCTCGCGAATAATACCACGCGTGACCGCACTATTATCGTGGTGGCAGGTGAATGTAACTTTATCTGGGGATCAGCATTTAGCTGGATCTGATTTTCATCCCCCAGGATTGTTAGCCCTGGGGGTATGAATGATGAAATGATGATGATAATGAGGGTTGAAAAGACACACATACAGACATACACATCCATGCCCGAGGCACGACTCTAACCCGTGATCTTCTGGTCCGAGAGAGCCACGGCACTACTGTCTTAGCGATGTTGGCCATCTGTTCGGCCTTCTGAACTATGTATTTTTTACGTTTTCTAATTTTGTTGTATATCTTTAGCCCTTTTGCAGATTTTGAAATAATCGGCATATGCTGATTAAAAAGTAATATTGTCAGTGATTCTAGAGAAAATTTGATATTAGATTTACAAACCATCAATTGGAAGTACGTGCTCACAAAAGAATTGAAATTAGGTAACTTGTAAACTCCTTGCTATACAATTTCCTTGGCCGGAGCAGCTCGAGACGTCTGACGGGGGGTCAGTTGTGATCAAGATCTGACGCGGGCAGTCAGCGATCTGGTTATCGTCCATAACGAATTAACTAGCAAACACGGACTTACAGTGAACCAGTTTTTCAATTTCTTGCTAGTGTTGAAGTGCAAAGTGTTACAAGAAACTAAACAAGCGAGTTCGTCACGACCTCAATCTTCTTGTGGCGGGAACCATGGTCTGCAGCTCCTGTCATCGACGTATGGAAGCACATTACAGGTAAATCATTAGAGTAATCGCATATTATCCTGTAAAATGAACGAATCTTAGAGGCTCTAATCGTATAAAGAGCATAGTGGTGCAAAGTATACATTTTCTTTGTCGGCCATTTTGAATTTATTACATGTGCCATGAAAAAAACTGTAGAACTCGAAACATATCAAAATAAATATTCTCAATAGTTTAGTAATAAGAACATTGAGGAGATTCATTTTACTAATGCAGTGGATTTTTTGGTTTATTTTATTACACAGTTACATTACTCTTTTATTTTCATTTACTGTCATGAATCGTGACATGAATTGGTCCAATACCAAGTGCAAAATGTAAACGTACGTTTGCAAAAACTATTTCCTTTGAAATGTTATATGGCTTAGTATTAGATTTTTGTTCTCATTCAATTGATTTAAAGATAAAAGTAAAAACATTAAAGAGTAATTGCAAGGTCTCCCGTGTTACAACCGAGCACTCGTCTAAAAGAATTCATCGCATCGAAGACGAGCAACTGATGAAGCTTTCCAGCGTTTCAATATCGGTATAGATAGTAATTTAATAGAATTGTCGGCTCCTCTCACATATAAAGAGCGAAATGAAATCGTCTCACTTCCATGAGAATATTTAGCATATTAATCATACTTATTCGTGAACGTAGCATGAACGTATCAATTAAATAACAAAGGAAAAAAATTAATGCAGCAACTAGCTGCTGAACTTATTGAAAATAAATATTTAAAAAAAACCTTCCATGAGAATATGACGAACAACGATGCGGGTCCTTGAACAGAATGAAGTATTTAGAACCTCGAACTCCGAAGGCGCGTTTTTGTATTGAATTTTATTTTACAGTGACAGACAGTACAACTTTCAATCGCGAGGTCTTTTAGTTGATTGACCGAGTAACTTTGTATCTGCAAAGAATATAGGGGCTAACTTGTCACCTCCTTGATAATAATTTCATTAGCTGGTACCTTCAACCAAGGAAATTGGGAGGAAAATTCTTGAAGCATTTGTTTGAGGGCGATGACAGGGTTTAGAAAGGAACACGATAGGTGAGTCAAGTAAATGCAATAAATGTTCTTACCTTACCTAATCGCGGACAGATATTGAAGGAAAATGTGAAATGGGAGAGTTGATGTCGCGTTGAAGCTCTTGAGTCCTGATTTCATGAGGAGGCCCGGCCTTTGCCCTACGTGGTTAATATAAACCATCCTTGAACATCTATCCAACGCATTTTCTTTGAAAGTATTTTTGTCTTGACATTTAGCTACGCGTGTTGAGAATCCTGCTTTCGCGATTTATATTAAACATCATTGAGCCCGAACCACGTATACTTTCCTCCTTTATTATTTGCCAAAATAGTTTTTGAATTGATTAAAATATGTCCTCCCCATCTGAACTACGAAACAAACTGTCCTCGTGTCCGCCACTTGTTCTTTGCATTCGTTCGCTGATCTCGCAACGTTGGAGTCGAATCGTTTCAAGAAGCTGTAAGATACGAATTGTCTTATAGGTTTTAATTTATTATCTTAGCAAACTTGAAATGCTAACTACACAAATAAGTGTATGTGTTTCATTAGAAATATAAGTTGACATTAATAGTGGGTGTAATGATGCCGTGGCGTGTAATGACGACATGGCTTGTATGATGTCGAAGCGTGTAATGACGTGTGGCGTGTAATGACGTGTGGCGTGTAATGACGTGGTGGCGTGTAATGACGTGGTGGCGTGTAATGACGTGGTGGCGTGTAATGACGTGGTGGCGTGTAACGACGTGGTGGCGTGTAAAGACATGTAGCGTGTATTGTCGCAGTGGCAGTAACTTGGTGTGTGGTTGCTGAACTGTCGGTCGACGGGCATTACGTCGGCATTGAGCATTGTGCCACCCCAACAAATATTTATATTTGATTCAGTGTGTCCGGAGAAGGCACATTCTCAGCTGTGAGAGATCAGCTGATGGAATTGCGGGACGATGGAGGCGCTGCTAAGTGATGATCTCTTCTTCTCTCTCAACAGTGAGTCTTCATTAGATGGAAAGGTTACAAGGGAACAACTCAATACTGAAAGTGCACTCGTTGCGTCGGTGGAAGCGAGTCTTCTGCCCGCAGCGTCAGGGAGGCTGCGTAGCCTAGGGCTGAATCGAGTCTGAATGAGAAGATGAACTAGTGCACGAGAGAAAAGATGCGGTTTGGACGGAAATTTTTATAGAATGAGTGATTATTGATAGCCCGTCTACGCCAGTGGATTCCAAGGAATGTGCCGCTGCAGACCGATTCCTATAAGCATAACAGCAGGTGGCCGGAAGCGCATTTCCTTCAGTCTTATTTAAATTCTGAACGTTCCATAAAATTTCATTATCACATTTGCTTAAAAACGTCTTACGACGCTTCTCAGCGTCACTATTAATGAAAGTGAATGTGTTTCACAAGTATGAAGAAAATAATATTGTGAAGAAATAAGGTTGATGTGCGAGGTAAAATAAGATTGATTATAAGCGAGAAGAAGCGTATAAATTATTTAAAATAATACGAGAACTTAAAGATTGGGAAGAATTGAAGTTGGTAAGAAATGTGTTGTTAAATTAGTTCAGAAAAGAGTAGAATTATAACAATTCGATCGAAGAACACAAAAATGAAAGGAAAAACGCAATTAAGAGGGGTTAAAACTGAGATTCAATGACAAAACACTCCTTAACTTTGACTTTTCTTCTCCCCATTCCTACGCACTTATATGCACTACACTACAACACATGTCAAGAGACCGGTCGGGAACTTTGTGATTGTCCCGGCTGGGGCGGTGCCCCGCTGGTGGGAGATACCTGGTTGGGGAAACCCTTCAAGCCGCTGTGTGTGTCAGCGCCGAGTCTGACGTCCCAGCGGGAGAAGAATTTCGCCCCATCCCAGTTATAACGTACACTCTTCTCGCGGTCGTAATGAGCAAAGCAGTTGACGCGCTGGAAACACGAAATCCTCTCCCCCCCTCCTCCTCCTCGCCAGGGAGCGAGGAAACAATCCCTCCCGTGGACGCTCGGGGGCGTCGCGACGCGTCGCAGGGCGCTTTGCCGCAATTGGCTCCGCTTGCGCCGCCTGACCCGCGCCTCGCCGCCGCCCGCCCGCCTCCACCCCTCCACCGCCTCCCACCGGCCACCTCCTCACCGCCGCCGCCTCCTCCGCCCCGCCGCCTCCACCCGCCGCCGCCCACCGCCTCCTCCTCCACCGCCTCCTCCTCCACCGCCTCCTCCTCCACCGCCTCTCCTCCACCGCCCCTACCGCGCCGCCGCCGCCTCCTCCTCCACCCGCCGTCCTCCTCCACCGCCGCCTACGCCGCCGCCGCCGCCTCCTCCTCCACCGCCACCGCCGCCTACGCCGTCTCCACCGCCACCTCCACTGCCGCCGCCGCCGTCGTCGCCGTGGGACAGCGGATGGCGCGCAGCTATCGACAGCTGTCTGCCGAGCGACGCGCGGCGCCGGGCGGCGAAGGCTGCTCGCGAGACGGTGCGATGAGCCGCATGTGGACGGAAGGGCGCAGAGGAAGAAAACGGAGGGGCGATGGCGCTGGCTCGCTGCAGCCAAGGACGGACGTATATTCTGAGGGGCACTCCGCATGACCAAACTAATGGTCCTTTAACAGTACAAAGAACTATTTAACACGTCATCCACATTTGTTTAGAATATTAATTGCGTATGAAATTAGAAAATCAGTACTACATTCATTTGCATGTTTTGAACTAATATAAAAACCATTGGCGCGAACTTTCAGTGCGCGTACTTGTAGCAGCACATACTTCCTTGCATCTAACTTCTGATTTTTTTGAAAATTCAGAGTAAAACGAAAATTGTAACTTTATCGCCTTTTTTAAACGTGTAAAAATGTAAAGAAACAATTTAAAGCGGATATTGGTATTCATTAAATAAATTGCATTAAAGTCCAGAAAACTACTAATTTAAAAAGAAAACATTGTGTCTACCTTTTATTTAAGATTTAATTTTTAAAACATATTTTCTTTAAGAAAATATCTCTAACATCAAAATTGTACTTTTGCAATGTTAATTTTTGTGCAATTTGCAAAAATATTGTCCGTCGAAAATGGGATCAGGATCATCTTTTCCGTCTTTTGCTACGTACGAGGTAGAAAATTAAGGAAATTGTTTTGAGTCGTTTTTGAGGAAATATTTGCTTAAAAACTGCCTGTATTTCTTGCAAAGTTCACGAAAACGACTCATATTTACGAAAAGTTGTACGTGATGTTATTTGAAGATCCCCTTTGAATTACCAAGATTTCTATGATCTTGGAAATATCTATTGAAAATATATACACACAACTAAAGCATAAATAAAATTTTGAACTTTTGAGATTGTCGAAAATACAAAGATTTTCACGAAGCTTAAACCTTCGCAATTGTTTAACCGTCGCTTACGCTACCCGAGAACAAAATTCAATAAAACGATGGTGTCATTTCTTGAGAAAATTTTGGAACTGTTGCGTAGGTTTCATGTTAAATACCTCCAGTAATCCAGATATACGTTTCAATTCTCAGGGTTGGTTTTATTCGGTTCATTGAGGTCGATAGAGGAATATCAATTTTGAAGGAAATCTGAACAGTTTAGGCTCTTGCGTTGACTTTCGACGGACAGATAGTTATGCGTTTTGGCATCATTCGATTTTTCGGTATCGAGGACCCACAAACCTGGATTCTGACTGCACACTGTTAGAGTACGTAATTTACTACATTTATAGAAGTAAGATTATACCGCTTTTGTGTTACCAGGGCGCGGCAATACAAGTTTTTCTGTCGAAAAATTGCTGAATTCTGCCGCAACACGGCGATACTATGTAAGTACCTAGTAAGACGAAAGGGTAAAAACTGTTTAAAGATATTGCGTTGGGGCACATTTGTAACGGGGGCACTAAGTGCGTTTTGTATCTCTTTATGCACTTCTCCCTTCGATGTAGCAGAAATTCCCCATCTGCGTTCGTGGAACCGTAGAGCTCTCTGGAAGGCTTCAAGGGTATTGTGAGACTCTTCAATAATTAGATTCAAAGTAAAATAAAACTTATGTATTGAGATGTCGAACATTAAACATAATTTTAAAGCAATTTCAAGCAGAATAATAAACGGAGTTGATTCGTCACATTATCTGTAGCATGCAATGTTTTCTTTCACAAATTTTACTATTTAATTTTTGTGCTGTTATTTAATGTTTACTTTTGGTGAATTCAGGTAATATTATCTTTTAAAAATTGAAAATTTGATACATTTCATTTACGATCGTACAACAATATTCCAAACAATTAAGCAGTTAACCTACAGATGGATATTATGCAGACTACTTCCAAAGAGTAAGCTGAGATTTACGAAGTGAATTAGAACTCTATAGAAGAACAGGTTCTTCCCAAGAGTTCCGTGACCTTCAAAGTTTGGTACCCCTGATACTGAGGGGCGGGTGGGGAACGGATAGAGGGAGTGGAGGTCAGTGTGAGTGTAGGAGAAGATCGTGGGGGCACGGTCAATGAGTGACAAGGCGAGCGTGGGCGGGACGTGGTGACGGATGAGAAAGCGGAAAGAGGAGGTGGCGAGGCGCGGTGAGGGGAAATAAAAATGTAGAAGAAAAGAGTATGGAGGAAAGTATTTAGTAGCAAGTTGGGGAAGGGTACAAGCGGCGAGCCAATCCCAGAGGGAAGCGAGGGGACCAGAACACAGAAATCTGGATCGAGGCGTAGCGAAGGTGGGGAGGAGTGTTGGGGGTAGGGGCGGCGCGGGGATGGGCGAGCGGGAGGGGCGTAGGCGGGAAGGAACGCTGGCAGGAGGGAGATGTCGAAGGAACGTGGCGGGGAGAGCCGACGCGAGGCAAGGCGAGCAGTGTGACGCAGGCGGGGTGATGCGGGGAGGGGCGAGGCTGGGAGGTGCAGGTCAAGTGGTGTGAGGCGGGGTCGAGCGAGGCGACCCGGAGGAGGGGGGAGACCGTGGCGGGGAGCAGCGGTGCAGAGCGGAGCATGCACCAAATTATAGGAGAAGGGTGGCGTAATTGCGGGACGTGTAATTGTGTATTGGTCCGGAGGAGGGAAGCGCTGCTGCAAGGGGAAATCGCCCTGGGCTTCACGGAAGTGTGTCGCTGTGCGGCTTTTTCGTGATATTTATGAAAACAAAGGACCCTTTTGTTAAAGACAGTTTAATTTAAAGGATTTTTGTTGACCCGCGTATACCCTTTTCTAGCTCATTCAATCAGCTCTATTGGACTTCAAATCGGATGTCATCAGAGCTAATAGAAATGGTGGTAAAATATGATAAACCTCAAAATTATAGTTTTTTTTGATAGTAACAATTTCGTACGCTTCCATCTGCTGTCTATGAGCTGTGATATTCAAATAGTCCAAATTATTGCGCACATTTGTCCTCTGTCAGTGGTTATCTTTATGAACCCACTTTGAACGTCTTTCAGCAAAAATGTTCCCTTGCTTTTATCTCGCAATCGTTTCCATGTGTGTTACCATATTTTACACGCGAACCCTTCAAATATCAAAGAGTTAAAAACTAGGGTGCTTTACAACTGAGCAACTGTTTTGTGGTAATTAGAAAAAGGTTATGATTTTGAATAACATTGCAGGATTTGTAATAGTATATTTATTGTATTGACATTATTTGTCACATAAAAGGTTTGTATTTTAAAGAAGCACTTAAAGCTTGAGAGTTTGAGAATTTTGAGATGCTACCCAAATGTTAAGGGAATTTGAACGACGTGCGCGAACCGAAGATGATGCATTTGGTTTGTGAAACATTTTCACAACGGGTGTGAAGCACAGAGGTCGCACTGTTTTCTCTCTGCAATTTTATAAGGTTAAGTTATAGTGACTCGGCGGATTTTGGTAAACGTGTTTTTCAGAGAAACCGGAATTCAACCAAAAAATGCTGCAGAAACTCAAGGAATGATTCTGAACACCTTTGAAGTTTGTGATTTTCTGAAGCAACACTTTATTTTACACAAACGTCTCAAGGGCAAGGAAACCTCAGTCGGTGATAATGACCGTTCCGGACAAGCGTCAACATGTACAACGTCGCAAATCGTAGGTAAAGTTTTGGAGAGTATCCAGTTGAAAAAATATCAACGATGTTTTTGAAGATGTAAGGCACTTCACCATCCAATGACAACAAAAACTGAGACAATGCACCTCCTCACCCGTAACTCCTTATTCGACAGTTTTGAACTCTTAGAAACTTTACGACTCGTCTTAGTTTATCTCCTGCAATTTTCTATTCCCAGAACTGAAATTACGACTGAAATGGCTCTGTTTTCAGGTGACTAAGGATTTTCGGTAATCGATGGATGTACAACACGCACTCACTCATGATGACTTGCATAGTTGCATGGATTCATGGGAAAAGGGGGAGGGGCTATTTGGAAAGAGACGGTGGAAACTAGAATTTCACCCGAACATCAGTGGGTGACATTTCAGGGCTCCATGTGTGGATGAAATTAAGACCTGGACGAAAAGAGCAGAGAAGAAGGTTGAAGAAGCAGCCCAACCCGACTGAAGCCTGAACGGACTAGACTAGGTCCAAACCATGCAGTTGTAGTAGAAGAAAAAGAAGACAGAGCTCCATGGCCGCAATGCCACCGAAAAGACTTTCTCCCAAAATAAATTCCTACAACAAAACAACGTCTTAGATCTATCTCTTTAAAAAGAGCTCTGTTTTGCCTGTGAGAAACAATCACTCCAGATCTGTCCCAGCAAGTACACAAGAAGCCCAACTGAAGGATTGAATATAGGTGTTGTGGTAGGATATCTTTGGCATTTTTAAAATAATTAAAGATGTTGTCATTGCCAACAATGTTTTTTAATTCAAAAGCAGCTTTCGATGGCTTAGCCATCATCATCAGTTGTCTGCTAGATGGAAGCCACAAAACGAATTTTTGAATTAAAAAACATTGTTGGCAATGACAACATCTTTAATTATGAAGGATTGAAACTGATGCAGAACTGCGGTCTACAGCTGCCTCAGCAATTTATACCATACACAAAAAAAGTTATTCATTGCCGATTCTTGGGAGTTAGATGGAAGGGAAGGAAGTAGGCTAAAAGGAGGAACATGCTGATTTGGAATATTATCGTACCAACAAGTCGCCCACAATATATTTTTAACATCCATCACCCAAGGCCCTGATTCATCATCAAAAAGCATCTACATAACCCTATAGCCCACATCCATAACCCTATAACCTATTCTCGTCTAAAACCTTCATTCAAACCTCCAAACCTACTTGATCAACCAAAGCAGAAATCACCAACTGAATAAATATAGAGAACTTCAAACTCGAATACAAACTGATATCCTTCACATGCATTCTGGAACATATTCAGCCATCTAAAAAAAACAAAAAAACAACAACAAAACAATTGAGGTGTTGTGATGTCCCCTCATCCAATGTAGTTTGAACGTAATATCGATTAAATTAGATTGTGGACTAAAACTGAGTAACTGTCATTGGAGTGTGTTATTCGTGCTGAAGAATGGGACGAAAAGTCAGAAAATAGAGCTCAGAGATTGATTTTCTTTTAGTGAAATTTTGTAAAAGAAAAAGTGAATAAAAGATGACCGAATATTTATTGAACAATACATTTAGTTGCATGTTTATCACTGATAAAGTAGCAGTTCTCGCCATGAAATTTGTAATGTTAATTTAATATTGTTGTTACGTATTCTAAGATAAATGGTTTAAACATAAATTTTCTTCTCTCATTATCATCACACTCATCGCCACCACTGGTGCAATGTTCAGTGGAATTGTGCAGTTGAATAAACATTTTACTTAAACATTTTACTTAAACATTTTCAAAATATTCCCAGGGACAGATAACATCCTCTGCTTTGCATTTCCTATGCTATGTCTGCGTTCGGCCTTGCGGAGTTTATAAAAAAGCAGACAGCGTTTCCTTCGTCAACGTACAACCGCAAACGATTTTGTGTGGGCGAGGCCGTGGGAGTGGGCGCGCGTCTTGCGTGTTACAGCATCTGGCCCTCCGTCCATTTACAGTGAGGAGCGCCCAGACAGCTCGCTGCTTTTTCGGGATCTCGCGCGAGGGCGCTGCAAAACACTGCCGCGGAAGCGAAGCTAGCGGTCTCGCGGAGATGTGGGAGCAAGGGTTGCCAACTTACGTTTCCCCCCTCCCAAGTTTAAATATTTTATCGGTCACATGCGTCTTCAACCCTTGTTAACATGCAACCCTATAAGTTTGTTATGTGCACTTGTACCTACCTGTAGGTTAAGAAATTTAAAGTCCTTAGCAACGGGGATTTGACATCCTTAGTAACCTAAATAAACAATCACCCATTCATCGCAAGTCAACATTATCACTACAAAATCACATGGTAATTTACAAGACAAATAGTAATAAATCGTGCTTTAAATTTTTCATGAATTAAATCTCGCGTGGCTCCCGCAGCTGCATCTAAAGTTTCTCGAGGTACAGACGAATTTTCAGCGTCCATCTTCCTCGAGCCACGGTATACAAGTGTATTGTTGAAATAAATATATCGCAAGCAATACTCAACAATATCGATTATCGTTCCGCAACAGCAGAATCCACGTGTTTCATATCGCAGTAATGTGGTACATTTTCTCAAAAAAATTGAGATTTTCTGGTGACCAATAAAACGCTGAACATACCACGAAATAAATTCCGTGGTGGTAGCGGATATCTTGTGGTAATCCATGGTATTGTAAAGGAAATAATCTCCACAAAGTTTTAATAATTTTATTAACAATTTTCCAGAGTTAACTTTCGGGAAACAGTTTTCCCATCCTCAGTGGATCTCTAGCAAAATGGAGAAATGAAACAAACATATGTTAAACACAAAACGGGGGGGGGGGTCAGTGAATTTAGTGAAAAAAAAACGGAACGGAAACATCCACTGAGGATGGGAAAACTGTTTCCCGAAAGTTAACTCTGGAAAATTGTTAATAAAATTATTAAAACCTTGTGGAGATTATTTCCTTTACAATACCATACCACGAAATGTTAGTGTTCTTACTGCTTCGTCCTCAGCTCCGCTACTCTCTGCCTCGATTTTTAACTTTTGGCATCGGCAGTAATAACACTGATAACATTTCTAGTTATGTTAATAGCTATTGTTTGTTTGTTTCTCTTCTTCGACTTGTATGCTATCAACATAAAATTTAGGTAGCACAAGATCATCTTTGATGGAAGTCTCCCTATCTATTTACTCGTGCGTCGCCGTTCCTATTTTTTTCTGAACACCAGTGGGATCGTTCCCGTAATCTTCCGCCCTTCGAGAACGTTACTCCAGACACCACAACGGGCTTTGTTCGGCGATGTCCCCGTACAAGTTGCAAGACCGCTCCTGAGCACGGAGGGGCAAATGTGAGGGAGGGGTGAAAAGGAGGGGGAATGTGTCTGCCGTGGCGGTCACGGGGTGGGGCGCCTGGCGGATAGCATTGTCTTTGGTATCTGTAAACTGTAAGTCTACTGATCGGCCGTATTTTTTCTGAAGAAGCTCACGTACTAAGACCGGAAGAGGGTTGCTCAGTGCATCTACTGATGGTCACTGCAGTGCCTCTGATCGGGAAGTCGCAGGTTCCTTCCCGACGGCGGCAGGAGTTCCGAAATTAGCTCGTCAGCTGGGTCGAATTTAGTCGCTGTCTGGAGGAGAATTCTAGCGGCCGTCTGCTCTCATCAGAAGTTTTTCGTGGTTTCTCCGCTCAACACCAGGCGAATGCTGGAGCAGTACCCATATAAATGGGTCACGGACCGCACGCGATCTTTCCTGCCTCTTGGCCTATCCTAACCCGTTACACTAACTATCATTACATAACTTCACACACCGGAGACCGGGCTGGAGCTTAGTGCTTGTTTCGGCTGGGGCGCTGCCCCGCTGGTGGGAGATATCTGGTTAGGGAAAACTCTGCTAATTGACGGTAGGTCGTCGCCAGATTTCGCCATCGCCCAGCGGAGAATGACAAAGTGATCTTGTTAGGTAGATTTCCCTGCTTCTCGTTTCACCATTTCTCCATCATTATTATTATCCCTATCATTAAAACGTTATTTGTGAGTCTCAATGACCTCAGATGTTGAAGAGTCCCTAAACAATTAATACATTGTTATAGACGTAGTTTTAAGATAATATAGTGACGAAGCATTACTCGACAATGCATTATCTGTACAATATGCACGGAATAGCAAACTGGTGGTGCTACATTTTCTTTCAAATTTCAGCACAAATTTTCTCGTTTTAATGCCAACTATTTCCGTACTGCCCTGCACTGCACTGAAAGGCTATTTACAACAACTCACGGAACCACACAACAGAATTTAAATTAAAGACATGCAAACTCACTTGATGCAGCCTTGGCAACATGTTATACCCAGGTAACGCCAATATCTGCCAGTGACTGTGTAAATGAGAACTGTTTAATTAAAAAAATATCAGGTATGTTATGGCAGAGTGAGGACTCAACCAGTTCAAGCTATTTTTTCCATATTTGCCGTACATTTACCTTAACACTCTCATTAAAGAATGGAATGGCCTCCATGACTTTCTCACCACTGTATTTATTTTATTCTCCCACCGTAAGATTCAGCCTTACTGAATATTATCGTACTTACTCTATGATATTTCTGGAATGAAGTTGAAACCAGAATATTACTGAGCAACTGCGAATTTTTGTAAAATTGTCATTCTGTTTGATTTAAATACTTGGTACAACATCCACTCACCCACAAATAAAATCGTATTGGGAATGTACGATTTCGATAAATTATTTACGACCAACGTACATTTTTATTTCTCGCGAGTCTCCTGTCGAGATCGAGCGGGATTCGTACCGCAGCAGTTGGCGCTCCTGGCGGCGAGGGCTGTTTTTCTGCGCTGGCGGCGGCGGCGGCGGCGGCGGCGGCGGCGGCGGCGGCGGTGGCGGTGTGGGCGTCGGAGCGCGTCGCGTCGCGTCGCTGACAGCGCCCCGGGAGAGCTTCCAAATTGTGCCCGTCTTCTTCTGCACCTGAAATTTATGGCGGAACTTTGCCGCTAGTTCGCCGCGGGCGCTCGCCGCGCCCCCGGCGGCGGGAAACGACACCATCGGGTTGGCGGGAAAACTGATACGTAGGCATAACGTGCGGGAGTGTGGGCGTGTATTGCATAAATTTGTATCCCAATGTTTGAGGCTTTAGGGGGAAAGTACATGACATCTTGGGCGAAATAGAAATCCGCTTTTATGAAGGGTAAGAAGTAGCTCTGTCTGTATTCCAAGTGGATTGAAGAACACGCATCATATGATTTCAATATGACGAGGAATATGATTGCGATTCAATTGAGAATGATATGATATTCAATTTTAAGCGCACGTTTGCAATGTGTAGCTCCTTTCGTGAAAACAGTGGTATCACATTACATTTTCCTACGAAACGTAGAGTATCATTTCCATTATTCACTCTCGATGTTCTCATTTTATCTTTATTAGATACTTCAATTGGATTAATGATATTAAAATAATTATAAAAGAAAAATGGTCCGTAGAAAGTGATTATTTAGTTGGAAATGTTTAGAGGAAAACTGTACGTCGGAGGAGTGGGAGTAGTTAGTGATTCCGGGCGCGTTAACTACAGGTCATTAGTCCCGTAAGTGTTGTACATGTTTTCTCTCTCGAGCGATGGCGGTGATCTTCCCCCGCTGGATGGCGAGAACCGGCACCAACCTCCCGTCGGCTAGCGGTTTTCCCCCAATCAGGTACAGGGGCGGATCCAGAGACAAATTTTGAGGGAGGAAATTAAAAATGTTTTGGTCGAATGTGCCAAATTATAGATTTTGTAAAATGTCACGGGCTATACTCGGCTGATGCTGTGATTCGATTTTATTCGTTTTAATGATTATCATAAAATATTTTTGCTTGAAAGTTTTGTGACATGTTAAAATTTATAGTTACTGAAAACGTGTAGGGGTGGGGGAGATTTCTCTCCCAGTGGATCCGCGCCTGCAGGCGTCTTCCACCAGCGGGGCACCACCCTACCCGAGACGAGCTCTTAGTTTCGGACCGGTCTCCCAGTATGTGGGGTAGTGTTGTGCATGCTAGTGTAAGCGAGTGAGGGGTGAGTATAGGACATGGAAGAGGAACGAAAGGTCGCACGCGAGCCGTGATTCGTTTATTAGGGAACTGCTCGCCTGCTGTTGATTGGAGAAATCACGGAAAACTACCGATCAGAGCAGCCGGCTGCTAATATTCTCCTCTAGACAGAGACTGAATTCGACCTAGCCGACAAGCTAGTGACGAAAATCTTGCTAATGTGGGGACTCGATCGTAGGACCTCCCGGTTACAGGCACTGCAGTGACCAGTTGATGCACTGAGCCACCTCGCGGGTGAAACGTGTGTGGAGGCGTGCGTGGATGTGTCTGGCAGAGGCTTGGGCAGGTGCGTGGGCGTGGACGGGAGGCAAGTGGTGGCCCCCCGTCGTGGAGGCAGAGTGGAGCGGGGGCGGGTGAGTTCGAAGGTGGCGCGGGGAGCTGCGCAAGTAGGGACAGGCGTGCAGGCGCGGCGAGGCGAGGCGAGGCGAGGCGAGGCGAGGCGAGGCGCGGGCAGGTGCACCGGCGGCTGCGGCCGTTCGTTTCAATCGCCGGGCGGCGTCAGCGGGTCTCGCCGCTCGGTGGATGACGCAGCGCGCTGCCCTGAGGCTGCCACGACCCGACGCCCTCGCCCGCTGTCGACGAAGCGCTCTTCCGCCCCCGCGTGGCTTCCGCTGCAGCGGACGGGGCACAAGCCCTGTCCGCGCGGCAGCCGCTGTTCTAACGCGAGCTGCGTTGGTGGGGTGGGGCCGCCCGGTTGAGGTGGCTGTCAGATCCGGATTCGCGGGTTCAGACCCACCTGGTGCCGGCGAATGCTCAATCGGTGGAAAATCCTCTTGTGCATGCCATGCTTCTGGCGGTGAAAGAACGTGTCCGCCTAAATCAAACCCCTCCGATGAAATCCTGTTCTAACGAAAATCCATATTCTATGAACAGAAAGCCCCGATATCTCAGGCGCTGGCGAACCAGGGATAAATGAATAGTGACCCAGATGGAAATAACAAAGGTTTAAATAAGCGTTGTAAACCTTCTCTATCATGGAAACAAAATAATTATTATTAACACAGGAAAAGAAATGAGACATTCATCGCTTCCATTCAAGAAGTTTTTCTTATTGTTTCAGTTATATTTCCACTGTAAACAATATTTTAAACTAACAAAAAAGAGATTATTTGTGAGAAAATTTGGTGGGTCAACTTTTAAACTGGTGTCAACAGAAGATGTCTTGAGTTATATGTTTTAAGAGTGTTTTTGGTAACCTCATTTCGAAACGCTGGAATATTTTACACTCCCACACTATTTCTGGTAAATTAATAATAATAACTTTTATGTAGAGTACGGTAAGAAACAATGAACATTTTACACGATATATAAGACTCCATAACCACAAATTCCACAAACGTGCGGTGCTCTAGGGACGCGCCATCACTATTGAGATAAATGTACTATCCTCTCCTATACTATTGCACTAGTACGAGTTTTGCGGCTGTCACACACAATTAACCTTTATAAATGATATATCTAAAGACAGATAATATCAAGAACTGCACGTTAACATAAAAATTACCGTGGATTTGTCGAAAAAAAGGCTTATAAATATTCATGTCAAATGCATCCCACAATACAGACAGCATTGTAAAGAAATTAATTTTAAAGTAGTTAAATAACTACTAAATGAATCATTCTAGGGCATTAAAACTTACAATTTTGAGACCAAAGACCGCAAATAAATATTCTTTACACTGTAATGTACTGGACGTTCTGTTATGTATCTTCTTGAACATTCAATAATTTTGGTGGTTCGGCGCATCTTGATACTGCTTTGCAATTCAAATTTTAAACATTGCAGAAAATAGGTTTGTACTTGGCTGATCCTGTATTTTTTCATGGAAAATTTACGTAGCTTTTTCAAGGGTAAAAAACATTTCTAATATTTTTGTGACTATTAAGGAAAGCAAAAAGCAAATTCAAATGTTGGGTTAAAAGAAGGGGTGTGAATTGTTCCAAGAACATCTGTCTAAAATTCTGAATAAATTTTTATTGAAAATTTGTTTCAAATATTTGTGCATTTTTTTATTTGATATTCTGAAAGTAATTTTGAAAATATCTTTACAATTTTTTTAAAACCAATAAACACTTTTGGTTAACTACTATCCCCCATAATGTGGAAATGAAGAATAGAGAAGAGGTGGAGTTTAACATGCGAGAGTTCTCGCAAGGTTACGCTCGTATTCTATTTTATAGGTACAGTGAAGAAAACAGCAACACATCGTACGCGCCAACATTAGTTGCCATTAGAAATGTTGCGCGCTAGGGCCTTCAAACCCATATTTTACACAACAGGACTTTTGAGTATTATTTATATTTATGTATTTGGTGGTTTATCTCTTTTGGGGTCCTCATCCCGCAACACTAGTGTTCAGGAAAGTACATAATTTTGATGTCAAAATTAAGTAGACTATTTGATCTAATTTAATCGCGTGAATATGGTTTTGTTCATTAAAAGCTAATGGCCTCCGAGAAAGAATCTATCGATTCTAATGAATATTTCATTCTTAAATAAAAGTTAAAAAGCAAACTCTTAATATATTTATATTTTCACTTGATAATTAATAATTTCAATATAAAACGGAAATCAAAAATAGCATACTATAATTCAACATAACAACGAGAATAATAGTCCAAATTTTAATACTATTAAATACTATAGAGCTCCTGCAGTTGTAAAGAAAAGAATCAACCTCAATCAGAAAATAATCTGTTAGCTTGGGGGAAGCAATAATTGGAATACCCGTAAGTCTGTAGTTACCATTTTTAACAATTCGAAGTTTTCATGAATCAAAAGTAAAAATTATTAAAAGTTAACTGTAAGAAAAAAGTCATAAATATTTTATTTATTAAAGTTTATCTGCTAGTTGGTTAGGAGTAGAGTGGGAAAGAACCTCACAAAACGTGTGTCGAGGGTCCCATAATATAATCGTACTAGTTCTGGTTGGAAAAAAAAAGAAGAAAAAACAATTCCTTGTCTCCATATGTTCCGTACATTTTGCCTCGACGTTTTTATAGAATCTTTATGCTACCATCCTGTGTACGTGGTCATGGCTTGCTGCGTGTGTGGTCTCTTGATTTACAGTGTTAACCCAGTATTTGACCGCGCCCTGGGAGCCATCTGAATTTAATGGTAGCGAGTTTGTCATGAAAACAAGTAATGCGGCGATGCGAATCACTATGAGCTGATGATGCCGTCGAATGAAAACCACCTTTTGCCAATGTTCCCCTCGGGGAGTATAAAATGAATACCGTCATCTGGAATGAAATTGGAGGGTGTTTGTGTATTTCTCCATTTTCTCGCATGGCGCTGGCGTTTTTGACTTGGCAAGATGGCGAATCGTGGGGGAGAATTTTTTCGTGGTCGTTTAGCCGCTAAATGATATTTAGTCGGTAGTTTGTCAAATCAAATTTGTAGCTTGTGTCACGATGCTAATAAGTTTCAATTGAGCAAAAATGTATTATCAACAGTCGCCACCACAGCTTACTACTACTTTTCATTCTTAATTCGACTATAAAGAAATAAAGAAAGGAGGTAAATTTTCGGAGCACAAGATCACGTGCGCAGGTTATATCGCCGTTTGATATCTGATACTTCGAAAATGTTAACTTAAAACTTGTTTGATAAATTTAAACATAAGCTATTATATTGTTGTGTACTTGGAAAAACATGAAAGAACGTTGTACGAGTATATATGGAGAAATCACGTTATTAACTTGGATTGAAATTTTAGTGAATTTGAAGAACAAAATTCCCCAAATAGCGAAAGAAAAGTTATGCTGTCCTTCGTGTTGAAATACGTTTTTTACAAATTAACATAGTAAACATATTTATATTAAGTATTCGAAGTTCCAAGCCTTATTTATTTGGACAGGCACTGCACATCCTTCCAAGCTGAAGTATATCGTTCAGCTCAATGCTTATCAAGCTGTTGATAAACTGTGTAATAAATCAAATTAAAACTTCACAAAAAGTAATTTCATATAATTTCAAGGAGTGTTCTTGTAGTCTCGTCTCGCAACACAAAACAATATTTGATTACCAGTTCTTAATTTTAAGAACTTAATTTTAATATTAGCAGAACAACAAGATTTAAGCGTATTATAAAAGAAACTGAACATTATTTTGTTGCTATAAATAAGTTCTGAGTTTGTGAAAGCTTAGGGTCCATATTTTATGGCAGACGATGTTTTTGTAACATGATTTTATTTCACAATCGTGCAACGGTTTCGATGATTGTTGTCTCCATCATCAGGCTGTAAAAAGGATGTTGATGTTATATAGAACAAAATTTAAAATTGCATAATGTACAATATTAAAATGGAGAAATTATGACAGGTAAGAAGTTACCACTCACATGAGAGCTCACAAAACATCTGAGCATGGATACTCTTCAGTGGTCCTAAGGCATGAGGAACTGCAAATTAGGTCGCCATATTTCTGAGCGAGGACATCCCCACTGGGTATCTCTTTGACGACTGTGCAAGGCTGGTGCAAGGGACAGTTTGGAGGTCAGTAAAGACTTTGAACGGCAGTAAGGAAATGTCATTGGTAATTGGTTCTAGGTTCAGTTGTCTACGAAGTTGTATGTTGCTTATACACTAAGGGGTATAGGTAATTGTGTGTAGCACTTTATTTTGGACGGTTTGTTAGGGTTTCAGATCGTAAGAAGCGACACCTCTTCAGATTGGGGCTGCGTTTGTTATTGAGGGTCTTAGAAGTGATTTACAGAGAAACAGAGACTTTTCTATTTTCAGAGATGATTTTCTATTAATTGGGCGATATAATATAAGTAGGACATGATAAGTTTTCTTCAATCTATGAACAATGTGAGGGTTCCATGTGAGACCAGTATCCAGGAGGAGGCATAGGTAAAACTTGAAACGCCACTGAATTCATTATAAATTAAGGTTCAATCCTAACTCTGGAACACTCTGGATATTATTTTAATAAACTAACTCCATTCTTCATTTATGAAGATTAAAGTCGATTTTAAACACCAACATGTACTGAATTACTTACTCAAGGAAATTGATTCAAAGATTAGGGGTTAATAACTTGATAATTGACGCGAATTATTTTATATTAGTCATTCTTCATTCTTTAAAGATATGTAGCAGTGAAGTAACGTTTCAGTTCTATTTCATTTAGGAATGTGTAAATGAAACATGTCTTAAATGTGATGTAAATAGGTATCATAAATAACGTATTGCTATTGCAGCTTATCTTAGAATATTCAGAATCATTTTATTAGCGTTCTTTATTTAATAAAATAAAAATCATACAAATTCCCATACATCTGCTTCATTGACACTGACTATATCGCAAAGGGAGGAAATAGTTCATTACTTCTTTTGAATGCAGCAACATTTACATTTAAATTGGAGCTTCACACGAAACCAAAGGTGTGCCTTTCCACTCCGTTCTCTCCACAAGACTCTGAAAAGGCTCTCAATATTCTAGGGAGGGGAGGTGTATCTCACATCTTCAGCCAAAGCTTGTGGAGGACGCTAGCAAAAGTGGTTCTCACGCCGAGGCGGACAGTGAAGCAAGAAGGTCAAAACTCGGTAAAAACTGTATATCCAGATTATCTCAAAGAAATGTTATATCATTACTTATTTCGTTGATCGGGGTGACAAAAACGTGTTTGATTCACAAATAAATAAAACAAATTCACCAATGAAGACTTTTCTCTTTATTAAACGACGAATTAGGCTGTTTAAATAACGTTCGGTTTCAGATAAATAATATTTCTGTTTTTGGGGGTTTCAATTTCGGTTTTGATACTAATCTGAACCGTTTAAGCGAATTTTTTAAAGAAGAAAATATATTGACATTTATTTAGCTTTTAATTTATTACTATACTAGAGCAAAATAGTAACTCTTCTACTAAAAAATGATCGCTTTATTGAGACGAAACTAGTCTTGTACATATCCACCTCTAGCTTTGGATGCACAATTCGACCTTGTGATGTTTTGTGGGGCTGCAATGCCCCATCGTTCCTCGTTTCGGCCCACTGTATCCGCGAGGGCCGGAAATCAGTCCATTCATATGCCCGAGCGCCTCGCGCGGCGAGAAAATCTCCCTTCGGCACCCACGCCCGTCGCCGAGCCCAAAGCGGCCTGTTTTCGCACGCCGCCGCCAGGGCCGTGCGCCGGTGTCAGCGCGCCACCGCCCGGCCGTCTCATACACTAGCGCCATCTCCGCCTCGCGCGCCGGGAATCGAAGTTCCGCGCTGATGGGGCTTCGAGGCTTGTACTGCTGAAGTCGAAGAGCGATGGGAGAATGAATATTTAGTGGGTGTCGACTTGCTCCAATTTCTCGAATCTTCGGAGTTGTTCATTTGTCAAGTTGTGTTTAACTAAGTTGTAAAATCCCACCAAGATGGGCAAACTGAGAACTAAAACAAAGCACGTTGTACAACAACAACTAAAAATAGGAGTTATTGAATTCTATAATAAAATTAAGTACAAACAAAAAAGTAAACGTAGTAAATGTAAAGTTAACGTAAAAAAAAGTAAACGTTAATGAAAAGCTGATTCATTTACAATCAGTGTTAATTGAAATTAAGACGAATGAATTTTCATTGAAAGACGCTTTCAATGAAGCATATTATTATGTCCCCTGACCACGTACAAACCTAAACCTGCGCTGGAAACTGACTGACTCTTTCAGACTTCATTTCGTTTGGACAATTTTGACACAAAGCTGTGGGTCACAAGTGACCAGGACTCGTAATAACTCACAAGGAGTCCAAACCCACGTTACTTATTGTTATGATAATTAAATTTGCCGCCTCGTTTCTACACTTCTCGACCTGGTTTCGCTCCCCGGCCGCTGGAGGCGCCGTAAGAGCAGATGTGCTTGAGCAAATACGGTCTACGATGTGCTTGGCTTCGATCTACAAATTCGAAGGTCAATTTTACTCAGGCCATTTTTGCTCTTTGACCGCATGGCGCGGTTAGCACCTGAGAGTCGTCAGAAGATTTTAGTAATTTTGATTGTACTCATATACAAAAATGAACCAATGAAGAAAAAGGCAAAATTGTGTTTAAAGAGGCGAAGGCGCCCCATCTGTCACTCTAGTATCTTACTCTAGTATCAGCATTTTCCTTAGCATGGTTGTTAGGTCTAAGTGGCAGTACCCACCCATATATATTTGTAATTTTTGTATTTTATCCAGTCTCCAATAAGAATTGTATTGCAGACAAGTTTAATGTTGAGTAAAAATATCTCTTCTGTGTAGAACCGCGAAGAGTGGCTTTAACATTTCTTTTGTCCACTTTTTCATTAAATAATATTTGTTACATTAAAAGTTGTCTGAGTAATTATCCTGAGAAAATCATACCATTCCATTAATTTTTGACACTGACTCTTCCAACAGGAACATACAAAAGGCATTCACTGAAGAATTACGATACAAATCGATATGTCATATCAAATTGAAGAACACTAGAGCAGGTCCATCTCTTCATTCTCAATATCATTATCTCTAGTACCGATTTCATCAAAAAACACGTCAGAGAAAATTTTCAAACAATTTATATTAATTCAACATTTTTAAAATTGATGCAAAAGACTTATCTATCAGTATATAATTCATAGATTTCTTTTGACGATCTCGAAAAATTGGTTTGAAGGATCTAGAACTAATTAATTGCGTGTTATGCTGGTTTAAATGCGCGGGTGAAATTTATAAATCTCTTTATTCAAAACGAAAGTCTTTGACGTATGTAGTGTATATTCCTCAAAAGTCCTAGGATTTATCTCTTTAAAAATTACTCGTTTTTTAAGTGTAAGAGACGTTGAAGGAAAATTCACAAGATGATAATAATAATAATAATAATAATAATAATAATAATAATAATAATAATAATAATAATAATAATTGTCAAGGAAGGCAGTTTCTCAAAACCACTGTGCAATATTGTATTATTCTCTAAATTAAACTATCCTGAAAGTATGAAGATGAACTAGTTAGCGTTTGAATCTGAGATTCTAGGATCCGTTGGTTCTAGGAAACGCTTTCAATGATACTTAATTGTTTTATATGCCAATCGCCAACAAGCACAAAGAAGTAGATATATAGTCTCGGCCTCATTACCTCGGAATCTGATGTGTACATTACTTGGAAGATACCCATAATTTTATGCCTTTTTCAAAATGCCCCAATCATGTTTAAAATGTTCGCTTAACTTAAGCAAACAATCCTTATTCGCATCACGGAATCCTTTTATGGATAGACTCTTATACTCGTTCCTCATAGAAGATACGTTCTTTAGGTTAGTCGTTATTTGGGTAAGTCTGCAATTTCTTTCACCGTCCTTTCATTATATAGAAAATGTAAGGAAAATGAGAGTTGCAAACTTTCAGAGCAGATATAATGCGGGCGAGATCGAAGAACTTTTAACCATGCCAAAATAACGACCACCCTGTTGTTCCTTTAATTCAAAGGTGTTCAACTACCAGGAAAATGGGGAGCTGCACTCATGAGCGCCTCCCCCCCCCCACCACAAACACACACACACACACACACACACACACACACACACACACACCGGAACGTCATATCCCTTCGATCTCCCTCTGCCTGGCTGCATCGTGGTTTTCACGAGGTGGGGCATGTATTGTATATACAAGGTGGGGAAACGCGTAGGTGTAATGATATTGAAACCAATCTCACGAAATCTCGCCACGAAAACGTGTTGGATCAGACTGTAGAGAAGGTAACTCTAGTTGCATGTGATCTAAAACAAGGTGCATTGAGAAGTGCAAAAATATTGTTAGAATGACCGAGTCGATGAGCACTGATTTTGGGCGCGTCAAATACGATGATATTAGTCCCACATGTGTAGTGTTAATGTTAGGGGATAGGAGATAGCGGCATTTCTCTCCGGCAAGAACGAAAGGTCCAGCGCCGCGCTGCACGTCGGATTGCGACTTTCTTCCTCTTCAGGTATCCCCCCAGCACAGCACCGACCCATACGGTAAAGCTCTAGGCTGAAATCGCAGGATTCAGTGATCGAAGTCAATATTCTTAGCTGCCCTGGAGACGCCTGACCCAGGCAATATTGCCAGTTGCCAGATTTCTGGAAAGGTAGCGGCATGAAGGTCGAATCGATGAGAACTTTATTCTACGTTCTAGTGTCGCGTTTCACCGCGCATGACCGTGAATAGCTGTGATGCTACGATTACAGCGGCGACTGGAGCTGTTATCGCCGTGCAAAGTAATGGTACGGCACGAAGCTGCCGGCCGCTGCTGGCTGAGTCACCGTGAACGGAGACGAGCCCACAATTCGATGCGCTAATATTGTATAATCCTTTTTGGGCATCTCGTTGTTTCTTGTTGTTTTGTTAATTTTCCTATCGGCTTTTTACGACTACCGCTAAAATATATGTGGATTTTTATGAATACCCAATACTTCTTTAACTATTGAATACGCATGTGTTTTATAATTTTGTTTGGTCAGCCGCCGCAGCTATCGATGGCCGGACGCCTAGGTTCTGGTACTAGTTGATTACATCACACAAAAGAAGAGCAGTAGAAAAGGTACTACGGAAAAGAACAATTTATGCTCTTTATAGAAAATCGCCTGCCCCAAATATTGTTTCATGTAGTTCAGGACCTCTTCATCAAGACCAATGAAATGAGGAAGGCTTAGAAATTCTGGAACAATACTACGACTATTCACTGTGAACACAGAAATGAAAATGTATCTCAAAATGTCATTGAAGTGTTTTATACTTACCAAGATCTGGACAAGTATGTTGTGGTGAATTTTAGCAGGAAATTCTGTTATCTATGTTAGTCGAAAAACGCAATGTATCCCGTGTAGTTATAATCTCTGAAATGTTTTATAAAGGGGCACTTATTTCAATTCCTTACTGAACATTGCGTTGGTATATACCCGCTAATCTGAATTTGAAATAATATAACTTAAAAAGAAGCACAATATTCGCTAACTGTAACCTCACATTCTCAAATGTTTTTTTTCGACACGAAACATCAACTGCTTTCGATTTCGCTTGCTTGTACCTCACGAAACCAAACAACGAAATGTACAAGTAGCGGCAGATAAGTATCCATTCTTTAAATTTTAAGATATTACTAAACTTTAGTGTTTATACTATAAAACAGGTTAATAATAATAAACAATTACACATCTAGAGCTCACGATCTGTCATTTAAAGCAAAAAATTACTAATTTGGTTGAGAAGAAAGCGTAAGTTTCTTTCTAAACTAAAACTCTTAAGATTTTTTTAATATGAAGATGATTTTCAGCACGTCTGTATTATTTTCAATCTACTTCTATGCGCTGTATATTGATTGGGAAATTAAATTTTGCGATACGCTTTCTGCAAGTTAGCACGTTTTAAGAAGTGTTACAAATTAATTTAAACGCTGGTTACCACAAAGTAAACAAAAATAGAGCTACATGTATCAGCTTGACTGACGACTCGCACATTGAGAATGATATCAATCAGCTTGTAAGTTTCCTTGAATTTGAACTTAAAATAATGTTCGGAACTTGTTCGAAGGAGTCTGACATACTCGTAACCATTTCAATATTCGGTATATTCATTATCGCCTCGAGCGGCAACATTTCATCTTTACACCGAAAACACGTTTTCAGTACTAGTTAAGTAACGATGCATGGTTAGTAGATAAAATTAAAAAAAATTTATATTTTTAATTGTAGAGGTCGTATATAAGACAAATTTGTAAAGGCTATCTTACGTAAGCAATTTCTTTATTGTATGTATGTATGTACTTTGCCACAACAGCTCTTTACGAACTAAGGCCTACCAGCAGAGTCGCGGCCTTGCGGGGTAGGTGTGGTCAGCACATAGGCATCCGTACACTGTATTCTCGCTGCGATCTCGGACCGAAGGATCGCGGGATCGAGTCCCTCTTCGGGCATGGTTAAATTTGTGTTCGTCCTTTCACCCCTATAATCACCGTATCATGTCACCTTCACAGTTACCATATCTTTAAACCCAATAGTGGTCGCTAATGGCCTAGATGTTGGAGCGGCCTTAAATAACAACAAAGAAAGAAGTTATATGACTATTCGCCAAAAGTTAAAATTCTTGAAAGATTCATTTACTTGCCAGAAAACTATATGTCCACACGCACATAGTTGATATCTATCTTCTATAATTAAAAGTATACATGCAATGAATATTCCAAAGTATTGCACAACCATTATAAATATGAGAAAAATTATTATTTATTATTTAATTATTATTTAAAAAAATATTCAATAAAAATTACTCCATTCACATTGAAAAACATTTATGTGTAAATATGAACGAAGGATCAGTATAGTTTGAAACCTTCGATTCAGAGATGAGTCACGACCTACGAGATTCCGTCTAATCCAGCCGACCGAGTGTGGTGCGTCATCATGGGCAGGATAAACTTCGGCGAACCGCGCGGCTTTCAGAGATTTAACATTCCAACCCACCCTTAGAATTCATTAGTCAATGTCTTGCTAAGAGAAGACTACTCCTCTTGCACATTCCCTGCTCATTCCTTCCTCCTCAACATCACTCTTCCCCTCCCTCGAGATTTCTCCTCGCTGGACGAGCAAAAACGAAGGGGAGTACGTTCCAGAGGAGACGCAGAATAATGCCCTTAAAAGCCACACAAAAGCTCAATTATTGTGTCTCCTTACAGAATTGTTGCTCGTTTTTCAGCTCTTTCAGACCGAGAGCGTATTTTCACGTAGTGTTGGCAGATGGAAAGGTGTGCGAGGAATGTTAGCAATTAACTTAATGTTTCTGTTACACGAGTTTTATTACATTATTCGCGCCAGAAGAAAGGAGTGTAAGAAATGTGTACACATTCTTCTTAATTTTACCAAACAGCGCAGTCATAGGAATTTTGTCGTCGTATTAAATTTTCTCTAGTCTTTCTTGGATTTTCAAAGCTTCTGTTTAGCTTGTTACTAGGAGCAGTCAGGAAAAATCCGACAGCAATCGATTAAGGAAAATTTCTCTCCTTCAAGGAGTTAAACTCTTTTCCAAAACTTTTGCTTGCACTTAACTTGAGAAAAACATTTAATGAGCATCATGCAAGCGGTGGATTGGAGAAAACTGTAATAAATGTGGGGAAACTGGCATACCGGAACTTTTCCTGTCTTAATCTTACGAAGAGCTAATTTGTATATTGCAATGATTTACAGGGAATAAACAATTTAAAATCAACTAAACAACTTTAAACATATTTATTTCAGAGCTTCACACATGTAAGATAATATTCATGAAGAGTGACATAGCAAGATCCATGGCGAGATGCATGATGGTTCTCCCGATCTTGGCTGTTCCCATTGCGACGCTACTGTAGTCGACTACAACGGAAGAATTTTTCGATTTTACGCTTTTCATAAAAAAACTGGGTATTTATTTTCCTAACAAATTTCCAATGTACTAGGACAAAATATGTGTTTATATGTGTGCGTGTGTGTGTATTTTTTGAGAAAGGACTGTAATGTGCCCTAATGTTTTGAAATGGACAATGTAATCAATATAATTGACGGATTTGTTGCATACGTAACCAATAGTGTACTTAACAAATCAAAAAGCGTATTTATTTGAATGTCTTTTAAGTGTATTCGATGCCAAGCGAAATGTTCGAAAGTTTCTGCCGCTTTTAAACATGTTCTCTTTCGCCCTCATTAATAATTAATTACATTTGTAACCCTTCAGAAAATGTAGAATATGTATTGATATCTTCTCAATTAATCCGAGGTTTAAGTTTTCTTTTATGTAATATTTACGCATTAACTTGACTCTCAACAAAACAGCTCATTGTTCTATAAATAAGCCAAATCGTCATTCAATACAAACAAGCACATCGAGTTTAAGCCAACTAGGATATCCGAGGTGGCTAAAAGCGTGTATAGAATCAGCGTCTCTGTCCGAAGGGTCCCGGGTTTGAGCCCCGCCTTGGGCATGGTTGTTTGTTCCTTATCTCTCATGTATGTGTTGTCGCGTTCTGCTGACCCCAGATCGGAGGTGCCCGCAAGTTTGTCGGTGTTTAGTGTATGGTCAAATATGCGTCCCTTCGGGACGTAAAGAGTAACTGGCTGGTTCTAGCCTCGAAAAACGGCTCTTGGAACATCATCAATGACGAATGCTCAAAAAAAAAAAAAAAAAAAAAAAAAAAAAAAAAAAAAAATCTCCGAGACAAAAGCCAAATTCTACAGAAATAAGAGAATACAGAGATTAGATATTAGCCAATCGTCACAGCCTACAATGAAGTGAAAGGGCGGCGGAGTATCTCGCGAAGAGAGGCCACCCGGTACGATCCGATAGGATGGAAGGCGGAGGGGAGTTTGCACCCCTCACTCCTTACCCCCCTCCATGACGTCGCTCAGCTTGGCGTTGCGTCGTCCCCGCTCCCGGGTGAGGAACGTTGTCCCCCGCCCTGACAATTCATATTGAAGGGGTTGTTTTTAATAAATGCCGCGTTCATTTTTGCAATAGTTTTTCGAAAGTGTGGTTCGCTAATAGATAAATTACACTTTCAAAATATCATAGATGGGTAGATCCATTTTTCAGATGGAAATTCTTGGGGAAAATCTGGATGAGAAAATGAGCTCTTGGAGCTACGAAATAGAAGATAGAACGCATACGAAAACTATTGGAAATTTAGAGACTTCATAGAAAATGTGACCTACGCCGTTTTTGAAGAGTTTCGTATTGTATCCGCGGTAAAATTTGAGGTTTCATATAGAGTATCTCCCAAAATCAAAATATCCGTTTCACACAGACGGCTTTAAGTTCCTTTAAATCGATCGGGGAATATCAATTTTGGACATACTCGTAATTGGCTCAACAGTTGAGGCGCTAGCTTTAACAGCTGACAGAGAGACGTTTTGCCGTCAGTCAATATTTCGGTATCAAATATGAATTCTGAATACACAACGTGTAAGAGGAAGTAATTCAGTATACGCCGGAACAAGATTTAGCGTGCTTAACGTTATCGGGAGCCAGTAATGTCTTTCTTTGTGGAAAATTCGCTGTTTTTTAGTGCACGATTACAATACTTTATCTTCTTCCGAAGTAAGGGCGAGAAAGTAAAATTGTTGTTTGGGGTTTTCAGTTGTCTGAAGAAAAGGAAGTAAGAATACAGTCGTTGGTCTGCAGAAATGACACATGTTACGTTCCTTTAGAAAGCTATAATTATAACTCTTCTGAAGCGGAGGATGGGATCTTAATAAAATTGTCTACTGTTATTTCGTTATGAGAAACTTCTTTGGGATATGAGATGTCTATTATCTGCCTGTAAAAGTTTTGTGATGCATAACACAAGAGATGTAATACATTATTACTGCATAATATAATTTTTGGATCGAGAATAGTATCTTTAATTTTTCTGATAAAACTTAACGAACACATTAAATGGCATTATAGTTTTGTTACTTCTTTTACAGGTAAGAATTATCATCTAGATGGCTGTCTAGATATGCAGAACATTGATGTGCTCGCCGCCAGGGAAATTATCCAAAAAGAAGGTAAATTTCCTCAATGTCAATGTCTATTCTGTAATAAGAAAATGGTTTAAGAAATGGTCCGAATGATGCTATAGACTATTATTATTATTATTATTATTATTATTATTATTATTATTATTATTATTATTATTATTTTAATGTCAGTTACGTGGCTAACGTGACAGTTAACTTCAAATGACAACTGACTGAACAAAACGGTTGATGGCTAATATAGCTCGTACAAGCAATAAGGAATTTCGCAGAAATCTATATTTAAAATGTTTTGTCATTGTTAAATTACAAGAGAAAAATGGAATGTGACCACTTGCAATATCGCCTACACTTATGTCTGGCATCATGTAGTTCGCGTATGCTTATATCATAGTTAAACTGCTGGAAGATATGTAATGTTACTTCCTTCTCCTCGCGTCAAGACTCAAGACAACACGCCCATGTGACGTACGTCACTCCCTGAGATTCCGGTTTAATTCGGAATATATAGATATTGTATACATAAATCATTTATACTCGCGACTCGTCCACCGTCCATCTCTTACGTGAAATGCGTCCACAACCACTCTACCACTTGGGCGTTGGATTCTGTCCAACGGCGTTACTCTACTGAAGAATTAGATTCTTACGAGATATATCGGTTCACTCTGAAAACAAAACAAACAGTTAACATCCAGTGGATCCAGCACACTGACATTTAAAAACGTCTATGTACGATCTCGTAAAGAAATGAAGAGAATTAAGTAATATTATACCATATTACGAGATAAGTCAATAAATGTCTGCACTTTTGTTCTAATTGTCTGTAGATTGAATCCACAGCTCTACAGCTTCGTGCATGTACTCGTACCACCCTTAAGATGCCTTCGTCCACTTTGCTTATGGTAATTTTCACCCTTATCATCTAAAGTTTGCTTGAGTTGTTGCGATGAAAACACGGCTGCACTACACTCAGGTTAAACCAAAAATAGGATTTTGTAATCAGTTTTCTGTAATCGGAATATGTATCAAAAACCGATACCGATTTTCAGCTCAATGTGTGTGCAATGTTTTTTCCTTGGCGAAAAGTTTATCGGTGTACTAAAACATTGAAAAGCAGTCGAACAAGAATGCAGGAAGAGAAAAGAACAAGAAATCCTGCTTCATCAGCTACTGATTCTGAATAAACAATGAGTTAATACTGATGAAGTGGCAAGCCATATACACGTTAGTCAGGTTCTGCAAATAATGACGAGATGGATTGTCGGAAGACATTCTTTTGTTTCAACTAGAGCCGAACACAAAAGCACCTATTCCGATCGTTCTCGGTAAGGAGACAGCTACATTCGAGAATGCTAGTCCGGGATGGCCATTATCGAGAACGAACGATCCTGAAATCAGGCCCGTTATCGAGGCGTCCCCCGCGTCGGTAGATGAAAAGGCAACGATTGATGACGATTGTGGGAAGCGTCAGCGAATCTCTCGACACCGTCTGCTCTACAAGCATTTCTATTACAGATCTTCAGCACATTATTTATTCTACTTTCAGTGTAGGGGGGTCATTAAAGTACGCGTGTAAAATAGTATTAAATGCTCTTCTATGACGCAATTTCAATGAAAATTCGATTGTCCAAGTCACATTGCAACCCTATTTTAGAACATTTACAATAGTTATAGGAAGAAATCATATAAAAAGCATTCAATAACGCTTTCTCCTTACCCCGTGAATTATTAAGAATGTAACTCCTACTTTTCCATTATCAAGGAAAAATTTAAACAAATTTAGCTCGTAACTTTCTCGCCTACTACGTAATTACATACTAAGGGGAAATAACTATAAAGGTAAAGCTGACGCTATTTTCTTGACAGAAACGTCTATTATGAGTTTTATCTTCGCGTATTTTTATATTTTTATAAAACTGTTTGCATTTTATTTCATAGACTCTACGTCTTGTCATCAGTTCATTATTATTGGTGTTTAATGTAGCAGCAGCAATCAGACTAGCCAACCTACGCACTCAGAGCAGGTGTCTGTAGCTGGACTCGTGAAACTAATATTGACGTATTTTACAAAGATTATTCTGAAAAATCTGCGTACTGAAGTTTCAGATGTTTGAGCTCTAGTATACTGTGCACATTTCATAACTTACTAATACTGCTATCGCTAGGTAGGTATTGAAATTAATCACTATTGGAGCCGTTTCACCGCGCAGTTTCACTCACCCTAACACCTCCCTCACCCGACATTAATTAGGCATCGTGAAGTCGTAGGCTTCCGCGGCCAGAGTCATGTGGGTGATCGGGACTGTCCGGGTGTCGTGGTCTCATACCAGCCCTGAGGAAGACCACGACAGGATGGTAGAAACGTCGGCAACACAGCCTTCGACGCGGTGTCACCCGGACAGCCCAGATCACCCAATTAAGCGTCGTGTCACCTAAGGAACCTTTGGGAGCCAACCTCACCCATCGCAGCCCGCAGCCAAAGAGAGGCTTGAACCCGAGTAATAAATCTGCTCGCATGCGCCCGAACATCTAGCATTACAAAGCGCTATGTAAATGCATATATTAATGGGGGGAAACCAGAACGGTATAAGTGACATTTCATAAATTCTGAGAAAAACGTGTTTATTTTTGGTTATATTTCAGTTGCTATGTAATTTTGTGGTTGTAATGATGAAACAAAGAACCACAACTTCATAGTAATACTGAATTAAATAAATCGGTTTTTTAGAATTTATAAAATGTGACTTATACCGTTCTGGTATTCATCCATTCATATTTTATAAATTTTTCTGTTTTTGTTAATAAACAAACATCGTCATTTTGGCGATGCGATTGACTTCAACATGTGTATGTATGTGGGCGTAACCTAGAATTTGCATAATCCCTCGACCCAGAACTAACCAAACTTCCTGAGATCTCTAAAGCCGGCATTATTTCGAACGAGGCCAACACCGTACAACTAACTCAACCCACCATTCTAACCTCTGAACGTACCTGTCTTACTTGGCCGTACTTTTAATATTACGAATGACTGCGGTCATTACATAAAATTGGCGCCCCGACATGGTTGAATGTACGGCCCATTACATAAAATTGTCGCACCAACGTGTGTTTCTTTAAAGATATTACGTAGGGTGTCATGTCATTACATCTGATTGTGAGACTCATCATCAATGAAGACTATTATTATTATTATTATTATTATTATTATTATTATTATTATTATTATTATTATTATTTTTGTTGTTCTCATATATGTCACGGCCATGAATAAGCTATGACATATAGGAAGAAATATAATCAGAATATTTCACTTATTTTCAATATATTTTTATTCTATTTGTATTAATAGATTGTATAAAATGTGGCAAAATGGTGAATTGTTCTTGCTGCTACAGGCCACTGGTCGAAACATATTAGTAATGTATGATACAGCTTGGAAAGCTTTTATAGTTATTAGTAAAACAAGTTTCATTACGATATATCAAACGTGTGCCATTAAATATTTTTTTCTAAAACGGTCTAGAGTCGTTTTTATTTCATTTTATGTTACAGCCAATTAATCAGCGTTAGATATTGAATGCGTGATTCACGAATAACGACTTTCATTTGTTTGATGGATTCGGTTAAAGCATCGTAGAAAGGTTCCACTTAAAGTTTGTAATGAATGGTCGAAATATGTTAAAAATGATTTCGATTAAACGCATCAAAATTGTTAATAATTGCACTACACATTTTCAGTTATGTTTAAACATTTTATTAATTTTATCTTATTATAGCTGAAAAGTAGTGGTATTATGAATCCATAAGAGCTCTTTTGAGGCTCGTATCACTTGAATGGGAGCACCATTCAGCTGTTAGTGAATCTTCGTTGATAAACAATATTACCACACACTTGACAATAAAAAGGAATGACTCTCGACAACCTTGTGTGCACGGCCAAGGGGATTATTGCATAATGTGCTGGCAATGGAAGAAAGCAATTTAGTTTTTTCCTTCTTCGTCACCTTCGTACTACCTTCGTGTGAGATCGCAACCATGTTGATTTTCTTGTGCTTATTTCGCTATGCTAATGTAGCATGAAAAAAGTGGTTGACCTGTTGCCATTTTACAGCAACCGATGTGGTGATGCAGTTTTTACAAGCGTTTAGTAACTGATAAAACCCTGGTAGAAATTATTTCCATGCAATAAATGTACGTCACTGGACCGCCGTCTTCACTTTCATTCCAATCGAAGAGATCTCTTTCAATGGTTGAATGGGTTGAAACCACCTACTCTGATAATTGATTTGACACGAATAAGAGCGTGTAAAATCAGTCTCATCTTCTAATATGGGGCCTTACGACTTCTTCATACTTTTGAATGTAAACAAGCAGAGAAAGATATCAGTGTTAAGGTTTGTTTTGAAAATTTTAATAGATAATTTTAGTATTGTGATATATTCTTTTTATTCTTTAAGTTGAATTTGTCATATTTAGCGGCTGTCTTCATCCATCAACGCCGTGCAGTCTTAAATCGACTTTTCAATCTGACCGTGCTTTTAACTGTTTCAAATTTACTATGACTATATGCTCGATTTTTATCGTCTGAGTTTAACTAAATTTGAAACGAGTAATACTTACAGATATATTTAATTATTTGGATTGACGAGCTTAAATTATACCTTAAAACTTTGTAATAACCAATCCTGAATGTAATTTGTGAAATTTACCATTTTGTTGAGAGTGGTAACATGATGTAGCCGAATGCTCATTTATTAAATAAATCTAATTTCCCTAAAATAAATTGGATTCAAAATCTCTAAAAAAGTGTTTACGGAATGCAAAAATCTGCTCATTTAGAATACAATTTTGTTAGTTAATTGGCTTTATCATTTGTCTGCGAAATGAGTTTCCTCGCATTGTTGTAGTTTGCAAATTTCAGCAATTAGTTCATATCCTTGTGTGAAGCTTAGTTGCCCACCGAACTGTACGAAATGCACTGAGAGTTTCATTGAACTACTGCATGGAACATATTCTCTCTGGCTTCCAAAGCAAATTGCACGTTTCAGAGCTAATTCCAAGATAGCTTACCTTATTAACTTGCAACCTCGATCAACCATATTGCACTTGCTTTGAAAATTAGTCAACATGAGTGCACGTGTGAGCAAATACGTTTCGGGTTTGCAAAATTATAGGTAACGAAATAAATAATGCAACAAAATAGAAAAGCTTTTGTTGAAAATAAATGGTTTTGAAAAAAATCTTCATGAAGTTAGTAATATTCTTTATTATTTCATTTTAATTCATTAAGGTATTAGTTAAAAAGTTGTCTAGAAAATTAAAACAAAAAAATATTGTAGTATTATAATTGGTGTGAACCTGTTATTTTCCTTTGCTCACTTGAAAATTTTATAAGGTATAAAGGAACTAATTTGTTCTTTACAACATACACGTGCGCGCGAACACATACACACTTAATGTATATGTATATATAACCCTGCTCATCTACCTTCGAACCACAAAAATTCGGAAAAATTTCATTATTCATAATATTACTTACACATTTATTTAATTGATTTATACATATGTAAATTGTGTACGTGCTTAGGTCCCCGCTGGATGGGGTGCCTAGTGATGTTCTTAACGGAAATGTATGTTAATTCATTAATTTGTAGCTATAATATCGTTAACTATTGTGTTGGCGGTACAAAAAATCAAGAATTTAACTCAGATTTGCAAAGTAATTAATGCATTAATGCTATTAGTTGATTGATGATTAATTTTGTAATTTTAAAGGTTCTAGTTATATTTTTATACTGAATATAATTGTCACCATCCCGTCACCTTGTTGGACGCTACCCCTCACCTTGTCGGGGCTACCAATTATTTGAACAAATTTAATTATATTTTTATATATATTTAAGTTAAATGTTTTCTTTGTTTAAATGTAATAAGTGTTCTCTATCTAGGGGTCCTGAAGTTATTAATACGGTCATGAAGGAGGAATAAGATTTTCGACAGGAATTTCACATCTCTCTAAAATACTATGCTGTGTTGAGCAATATTCTAGCACTGAAGTAACGTTCAATGGTAACGTTCAGGAGAAGGTTTACCCGTAACAAATCTAAGTATTTTATTGTACAATGTCACTTCAAAAACATTAATGAGTACTTTTTATTTGTTTCGATAAAGGAGTCTTAACACTTTTACCTGATGAAAACTTGAAAAACCTTCTAAACGGAAAATTTTAAAACCTAGATAAACTGCAAAGATAGAAACTCATGATACATGAACGTGTATACTCAAATTCTCTCACAGCACTGGTTAACTTCTGAGTAGGAATTAAAGTGCAAGAGAGGAGCAAGTAATTTGTCTCTCGCCTGCCTCGAGGGTGTTGACTTGGAAGTCGAGCAATTTAAACGTTAAAATCCCCTGACGCTCGCCTCATACACTTCTTGCTCCCAGCTACAGCGTAACTCATTTCGGTTACTGTGTGAATTTCCGCCTTTAAGACTTATTCAAGAACCAATGAGGGTATTAGTTTTAGTTTCATAGCTTGAAAGTTAAAGAAAAATGAAGGCGTTATTGAAAAGATCTTTAAGCTGAACGTATTTTTTAAAATATGGTCACGATTTTACTCGGTTGCACTAAAATTACTAACATTTCCAAAATATTGCACGAAGTACTTTGAAGAAGAGAATTCAAGAAAAATGTCAATATTCAATTAGAAATTTGTAAGAAGGCGTCGGTGAAAGTGTTAACATTTTTTTCAATTTTGGAAAATTTACAGACCTGTTTAAATTGAATCTATACTATTTTTATATGCCTACCTACTTTGCTCTATAAAGCAAAATATTTACAAATATATGTATACAATTTTTATGAAATTTCGAAAATGTCCTAAGGGCTCGCTGTAATGTACCACCCACAAGTTAAGAGATTAGGGAGTCATGATACATTCATTTGGCTGAAACTTCTAAGTGCTGTTTAGACTGTAGTGTCGTTCGGATGGACGGACGGGCCGAAAAATGGAAACAAGGACGGATAGACAAGGGGAATTCATAATGTTGGTTCAGATTACTACTAATACAAGAAAGTAAAAAACATAAAATAAAAGCAAGAGGTATTTCCCTGTTACCATCAAGTATCCACAAAATGTGGTTTTCTAACAAACTACCTTCTGGATTTCTGTTTTCTTGCAACATTTCATTATTGTCTTTTGCTGCTTAGGAATATGCGAAAAGTAAAAGTGAATTTCCTTCAATGTCTTTTTCTCCATTCGTATTCTTTAGTATTTCTCGTAGTAAAAAATTGAGGTAAATAATACAATAAGTTAAAATTACCCTTCAATATTACGTTAAGTCACACAAAGGCAGTACTTATTTTAATTTTTGTATAGTTAGACTATAATATTACTGCCCAGCTTAGTCCAACATACTATTTTTATAGGCTCTTCTCTGCTTTCTCGAAATTTCTGGTTGAAATAACTTTTGTCTGGAACCTAAATGTAACATTTAATTTTGTACCGTATTAATGATGACTTCCTTAATCTTTGTTTTTGAGCGTATACAACTACTAGCCTGATTCTAACGATTGTAGCACTCGCCAGTTTTGGAAAATGAAAGATATGATAGGGCAGTTATTTATTTATCCTAAAATGATCCACAACTTACGCACATTGTTTTGTTACTTTCGTTGTTTGGGTGCTTCTAACTTTTCATTAATGCCCCCTCCAACAACAACGCTGGCTTCGAATGTATGCCACAGTCGTAACTCAAATCTAGGATATCCCGGGATCCGAGGCTTACGCTGAGAACTCGTCAATAAAAACAATCGCCATCGTAATTGTTGCGGCGCAAGAATAGAGGCTACAATGGGTCCGCGCGGTTGCCTAGAGGGGCGTCGGTCCCCGCGCCGAGGGGGTTGAGCAGGAGGAGACAGTCATTCCCCACCCCACCCCATCCCGCCTCGCTCCAGCCGCCATGTCGCGTACGTTGCGCGTGGGCGAGCGCGCCGCACCGCTTGTGCCGCATGTAAGTGCCATGTTCCTTAAGAGGAGGAAATAAAAAAAATGAAGCATTATAGTCGTTGATGATGGATAACCTCCGACGAAGGAATAATAATTGTCGCTTCTTGTAAATAAATATATAAAAATACAGTTTTTTTCAGATGTTTAAAAATATTATCCGTTATTACGTAAAATGCATTTAATATGCTAATCAATATGAGAGTATTTAACAAACGGATCGATGTTCTTGTGGTACAATAACATACACGTACCGATAATTCTATTTGTTTGCTTTTGTACGATACCAATCGTTGTGTCGAATCAGGAAACCCGTCGTCGCCAAGTGCCGCCCGCGGTTCTCGCCTGCGCCAGCTCGCGCGTGAGCAGCTTCGTGGTGTACCTCAAGGTCCAGTTGGCACTCGCTCTCGTCGC
>BOPP01000101.1:4592028-4636291 GCA_017312745.1 Gryllus bimaculatus
TGGCCGCCATCGCCTACAGGATGTTCAAATATTGCGACGCCCAGCGGCTCGCGTAGAGGCGCTTCCGAATGTTTTGGGGACGAGTTACTTGGATTCGCACGACACGCCGACAATTTCTGTAAAGTAAAAATTTCACCTTGCAATAAACAAAAATGTTATTACTAATAGTATATTTGCTTGCTTTACAACCTTAATGGCTTTTCGCCAGCTCGAAGCATTAAATGAGTGGAAAATGTGATTTTTTATGTATAAGTAATTTATAAACTTTTTTTCTATAATTAGTCCAAAGAAAACTAGTCACTTTGAACCATGATTAAAATTTGATTATTATACATCATCACTGTTCCATAACTTTATGAATGCGTAGAAATATACAGTGAAGTAAACCGAATAAAAATAAAGTTCACATGATTTTAAATCAATTATATATCTAAAAACTAATTCAGAGGAAAACAAAGCGTGCACGTATGAAATTTTAGCGAAGGTTTGTTTGCTCTTGGTGATGGCGTCACCGAGTTTAGTTTTAGTGGATCTTTCTAAAGATTAGTGAATTCAATAATATTCGGATCATCGAATAGTTAGACCCTTTCCCGTCCACCGATCGAGACACAGTAATTTTCGAAGCGTCTCGGTCTCCTGGTGGGGAACTGATGATTTGTTTTGGTGTCCATCCAAAAGGTTCTAAGAAATACCTCCAAAAAGTATTTTTTTAGCGTAGTGATGTAGCGATGGCCGCGCAAACCACCCACGTGCTTCATCCACAGAGATTGCATTGTCTCGACACTACTATTTACAGTTTTCAGAGGTTGATCGTCAATGTTGCGATCTTTCAGTGTAGTTTTTTAGGATACTTTTGTTGTGTGTAACATATAAGATAGTGGTAATGGGAAATGGGATAATCCCCTTTCGTAAGATAATTTGAACTACAAAGTTGTATATTGTGGGAATGGCATGTTACAGGACTTTGTACATGTCTTTAATAAACTGTCTGATCATTGACTGAAAGAGTGCACACTTCAGAACGTCTCTCCTCGTTGCATTCGGGTTACGTTTTCAAACATCATCTTCTGGGATGGGCATTTTTATTACTTAGTGTTGTTCTTAATAAATTATTTTTTCGAAATACGCCCGGTATTGAAAGTACCACCCACTTATATATATCTAAAGTTTAATGTTCATGCAAAAGTCCGAACATTGGACTTCCTTTGGTCCCAGAAGTCCGAACTTAATTCTCCATACATTAAGCATAGCTTATTGGAAAAAACGAATCAATATACCAATTACACGACAGAAAAGACTTAAAAATGTGCGGAGTCTTTCCCCACGTTAACCTGTATTTTAAATTTTGCGTAGTACAAATTTTTCACATATGAAAATATGTTTAGAAGAGTTTAAAACGCCAAGACGACATTCAGTTAGTATTAGTTCATAAATTTGATTACTAAACTAAACATTTATACAATACTTCCAGGATTGCATATAATTATGGGTAAAATATTTTCATAACATTCAGCTGCATCATAGTATGTACATTGTAATAATTTGATAATATCTGAAAAATCATTAAGCTTCAAATGTTCTTAATTAAGGGGTAGGTGATTGACTACTGTGGAAGTTACAATAATTATAGAACCTAGAAGTAGATTGTTTTACTGACTACAACCAGTAGTCAAAGATGTAAATAATAGAAAGTTCACATTTAAAAAAACTGTTTTGAGAAAAATCGGACGAGATGGTGACAAAATTGAAAAAAAAAAAAAAAAAAAATATCGTGCTACTTTACTTCGTGAAGAGGTTTCGTAGTGGGAATAAGTCCAAATCTAGAATTGCAATGTTAATACATAAGACATGTCAACGTCAAACCTGGGTTTCTTCTTACTCAATACAGTTTTCTTTGCTTTCATGTAAAATTTCCTTTACAGTCTTCAGATGCCGTTTCACGCATTGGGGTATGTTTTTGGACCAGGTAGGCTAGAATAGTTTCGTATAGGCAATGTGCTGCACAAGCGTGTTTCTCGGGAAGTATTTAAGAAGGGTGAAAAAGTCCGGAGAGTCGTCGAACATCATGGTTTCTTGCGTTCTGTGATATTTTCTGTGCATTAATAATGCACTAAAACTTTTTGTTCATAAAGGAACTTGAGCTTTCCACTCAACCAAATTTCTTGATTTTTTCTTTAATTTATTGGTAGTTGGCTTTAGATGTGTTATCAATTGATCTTATTGACCTGTTCTACAGATACACTAAATTTTAATAATATAATAAAATTGATAGGAATGAACTTAAGCTTATTTACTGTCATTTTTTAATGACGTCATTTTGAGGACCAATTACAATACAAAACAAGGGTATTTTGCATCGTGAAGTTATAGTTGGTGAAGCGAAGATAGCGAGTAATTGAATTTCGAAGATTGTTTCAAATGCAATGTGAGTACACACACTTAGCGACGACGGTCGGTCGCCGCCGCCGAAGCTGCTGCACGGATGCTGCTGGGAGTGTGTATGCGCACCAACGGAATGAACGCTCCGAAAACGACACAGTTATATTCCCTGCGGGGTACGAAGCCAATGGTCCTTTCCACATTCTCTCGCACACACACAAAAATACTTTCGCGTCAACAAAACACATTTATTTCACTAAATGAGAAAACACAAACGCAGCTGTACTCTCTGAATCACACATCAAAATGAATAAATATTTCTCTAATCGTTACCAAAGGCCTATCTGTTCTTTTAACATGACAGAAAAACAAGTAATTCCCTGGCAGAACCGGAACACTAGTTTTCTTTCATATACCAACTGGATTCACAAATGATTGATCATTAATGAAGTTGAGAAAATATTTCAATCAATATTTCACACTTCTCTGGAAGAAAACACATTTTCTTAATTTCTTAAACAAAAACTTAATTTTTAATTTTTCCTAGTAGTATCTTTGCATTATGTTTATACAAGACAATTATATACCCTCTTTCAACAAATTTTCCCCTCCAAAATGCACAGAAATCACACTAGCGTAATACGATCTGTATCTGTGGCATAATATTAATTCGCGGTAAATCAGTGTCGTCTAATGTAATTCCTTAATTATCACTACTTAAATATTGTTGTAGTTCGTTAGGAGAAACTCGTCTCAGTCTCACATCACTCAAACATTATATAAAATCTCAATACATTGGTCATTGTTTTCTTAACGTACGCTTCGCGTCAACACGTGGCGTCGCTTTCCAGTGATAACCTTGGAGATCCAACCTCCCCTGCGACTACAAAGAGTGCAGTAGCGACTACAAAGAGTGCAGTATGGTGCCGCGCACACGCAGCAGTGGCGCGTACTAGCCGAATGACTTCGGGTCCCGCCGTGTCTCCTGCCGACACTATCCAACAGTTCGCATGCCCTCAGAGAACACTCTTCTCCCGGCCACCTCTTGATGCAACGGCTGCGTTCTATTTGGTTCCTCTCATGTGAACACTTTCAGAAAGCACAGCGGTGGCCCGTGCCTATTTGCACATTCGCATGAGCACACCCTAATTAATTCGGTTTATTTTAGTTTACGCATCTCTAAAAGGGAGTGGAATACAAGTCCTCTCAAAGTGTTTCCGAACCACGGAATTTCAAAACACGCGCTGTCTGGAAGCAGCGCCGCCAGTGCCCTTCGTGGAAGCCAGTCGGCGCACACTCGGGAATTGCGAACGAGTAAAGCACGTCATAGGCTGCCACGGGGCTGGAGGGGTAAGAGGTACATCACTGGCTTTGTGGATAGAAGGAGCATTCAGTTGAGTGTGACATCGCCACTGCCCTGCACTGCCCTGCACTGACATCGCGCTTCTGCGCAGTGGCGATCTCGGCGAGTGCCTTCACATGTCTCAAAGATATAACACTCAGCTAGCACAAGTTTGTAGGAGAAGTAGGTTTGACATTGAAGGAAGGAAGTGTGTGGCATCTCCTCACTGAAAACAACTTTCATCCCTTCCAATACAAAAAGTTCTTCCCTAGCGCGTTTCCAAAACAGTTCTTCGCTAGCGCGCGAAACACGAACGCATTGCTGCGTAGTGTTGCATTTATAAGAATTGTGTTAATTTAATCTTCAATGCACTTTCTCTTATATTTTGAAGTGAGTTGCAATTACAAAGTTCTTTCGAATAATGACAACCGGAATGCATTTTGTAAACGTATGTAGTTGGCTACTTTTTTAATGTGTTTTGAGAAACCGAAATTTGAGTGTTAATTTTTCTGTCAAGCGTGAAGAAAAATTTGCTAAAAATTAACATTGAATTGACTTCGTTACACAATGTAGACGGTAAATTATCTAGATTGTTTTGAGTTTCGGTAACTTGTATTTTAGCCTAAAAATTATACAGTGAGCTTATGGGGAAAAACTCTATAGCGAAAGTGCGAGTAAAAATGTTTTAAATCAACGTGTACAGTAGCACTCTTAAGATCCGTGAAAATACGGTTCTGGACCGTGCTGAGTAGGTGATCGGTAATTCGGCTCTAGTAGTAAATATTTCGTAGGGGATCATTGCTGATGAAACAGACCGTTCGGCATGCTATAAGACTTCATAAGATGCTTTGTGTTTAATTGTCATTATTTATATATGTAATGAATATATATGTATGCATGTAATGTACGTCTTTATATATGTGTGTATTGGAGAGGGGGAGGAAGGGAGAGATAAGAGAGACGTTGCGCACCATAATGGCATCACGAGCCTCCACTAAGTAGGCATCATGAAGGGTCGCATAATAGTACTGCCCCTCTGCAATACTAATGCCGCTATGTCATTCCCCGCACATACGTACATGAAAGTAATGCATTTTTAGTTATCTACACTTTCTGATTTCTCTTCTGCTTTGTACCGTCCATTTTGTCTACGCTATCACAATTGAATCAGACGAACCTTTGCGAATGAATCTTTGCAGACGTGCAACTGTACAATTAGAATCCTCACGTGTTAGAGTATATCTTCACACTCTAGAAATTTCCTAGAAATTTACAGTTCCTACACGTGAGTTTACAAATTACTTTAGTAATATTGCTTTCGGCACACCTTCTACCAGCAACTCCCACCGCCTGAATTCACTTCTCGCCCCACCACGTGCAACTACGAGTTAAAGTTCCACGCGTTTTCAGAAGGTAAAATGTACTTCTTTAACAAATCCAGTAATAACTTGTTACGGTGCATTTTTTCGTAATTAAGAGAGACTCATTTAACTATGGCACTGGCGTTCATTACTAAAGTCAGATCAACAGTTGATCATGAAACATATGGACCGAAAAATAAGTAAAACATTCACTCAATTAACGATATTAAGTTCAAATAAACACCTACGCCCTATTGATTTACAATATCTTAATTACACGAGGAGGTATCTAAACGTCCAGATTGCGGCTGATACATTTTCCTAATCGGAGGCACGATGTACACACACGTCATGTGAGTTCTGCATTCGTTCACGGGTCGCGGCTGCTCTGCGTTGGATTCGCCTTCCGTCTCCTATTCTCGTCCGCCAATCAGTGGCTGCTGCCTTTCGTTAATGGGAGGGGGGAGGGGGGGTCTGCATGTAAAAATAGAAAATATCAGCGAGCATTTCTGTCGCGCTTTTCTCGAAGAGTTAAGTTTCTAAATTTCGCAGTTTTTTAAATGTTAAACAGAATTACTATTCGTGTCCGTTCTAAACATGAATTAGTGGTGCTAAAACAGCCCGTACTTTCTGGTTCGTACTTTAAACCAAAATTACGTGAAAAGTACTCACATTTTTGTAAAATTGCGCCTGACCTTATTTCAAAATATATCTTTAAGGAAGAGATTTCACTAAGAAAAAAATCTCTATCATTAATATTTTAGTTCTAGGAAGATTCCGAAAACATTTTGAACTTTCGTAATTCCCGAAAAATTATGGTTGTCAACGATATTGAGACCAGCACCAGTCTATTATGTCTTTTACACTATCCAATAATCAATAATGTAATAAAAAATGAAGGAGCTATTTTTTTGTAAAATTTGAGAATGTCTAAGAGGCTTCATGAGAAGTACGCCCCCCCCCCCAAAAAAATTAAAATTTCTGCTTCAAATTCAAGGGACCGCGACATTAGCCAAACCGATTGAGAAATATCAATTTTGAAGAAAATAGGCTTGACGGTTTGCCGTCCGTGTTATTCACAGGACAGACAGACGGACTGATACGTTTTGCCGTCATTTGAGTTTTCGGTATAAAAGACCCGCATTACCTGAATTCTGGCTACACCACGTGTTAGAGAATTTTATTTCTAAATTTAGCATCTGAATGTATCCACGTTTTCGCTATCAGGACCTTGTAATAAAAGTTTATCTGCCAAAAAATCGCCGTTATTACGTGTAGCATTACATCACTTTCTACTCCGTAGTGAGAGAGTAAAAAACAGAAAAATACAAAATACGGCACCTCAACTACATCGTACGTCCGCCAGAGCTTTAAAAATCTTGTAAACTTCGCGCAAAACTGAGGAAGGGACTGCAATTCCTGCTGCACTTGGAGTCTCAATGTTGAGGAGCATAAACAGCGCGGGAAGCGAAATCAACTATGCCCGTACTGCGATGCATGCACCAGGGACTTGCAGTTCCAGGGAGATAAATGGAATCGCAGGAGAACACGACGGAAGCTTTTCGCAAGTAGCACACGCACTAGCAGCCGGCTACATCGGTAATGTAATTGAAAGAGATACTATTTCGCATAGTTTATTTTAATATCGGAGATAACTTAGATAATTCTGATAAGGAGCTCCCGCAGCTCAACCCCCACCAGCCGCCACTGAATATCGTACTCAAGCGCATCGTATGCAAGCCCCCATTACGATGTCTCTCTCCCATTTCCTTCGTGGCCAAGCCTCGTTTCCGGGTTCCGACTCGAACTCTTTTCCGAAATTTATCTCCGCGCAGCGCAAAGAATAGTGATTGTATTGTTCCAGGATTTGTAAACCTCCCTCAATTCACAAGTTTTGAAGAATGGGAACGTTATTAAACAAGTTTTGGGGTTTTCAATTTTACAAATGCTGAATATGAAGTACTTTTCTATTAAACATTTCTGCGTGCAATGTAATCCCAACGTTACGTCTGGTGTATTTGAATAGTGAGTAAAATGTCAGTAGGTTAAAATTGAATTGGCTACCTTCTCTACCTTATAGGAGCTCCCAGGCCTGATTAGAGCTGGAATACTTTCTTACCGTTTCCTAGACCTGGGTTGTTTAAACAGATTATTTTACATGTTCAATTTAAGAGTTATATTGAAATTAATTATTACTTACAATTAACTCTGTATATTAAATCTTTTATTCTGAGTGTAAAATTTTCATCATGAGTGATTTCTATTGCTAATTGAATACTTCTTTATTCAATTTATTTCTTGCAATATGTTAATTTTTTGCAATATTTTACTATTGCCATCTCTACAGATATACTATACGTCTCTACAAGTCCGCATGCCCGCTAAAGATTTCATTGGTTTTAGTGTCATCAGCTAAGACATTGTAAATAAGTTTAGTGTTCACCTGAAATTTGTTTAAATATAACAGTCAAATTCAGCTGCTTGCAAGATTCATGCGAAAAGATATAGCACTGACATTTTAATACAACCATGATGTACGAAAAAAAAGTTCTATGTATGCAGTGACACGTGTGGTCGTAATGATCTGTTACATTTGCTGTCCAACATTTTTTCTTTACATGTACATCTCCTCAACAAGATAAATTAAGGTTGTTTATTAACCTTATCATTTAAACCACATGAATATTTATCTTTGTTGCTTACAAAATTGTATTTGTCTGCGAGGTTTGTTTTTTATGTAAAGGTGAAAGTCGCTAATTGAACGGGGTGCGTTGGACACGGGCACTTCAACGCAGCCTGCGAGCCATTGCGTAAACTAGCAGTCGACCTGGGGAAGAGCGTGTGTGAGCGGGCTGGAATAAAACCCTCCCGTTCCGCTGCGCCATTCTCGCTCCTCTACACCGTCCTCCCCATTGCTCTGGCTCTCCCACCCCTCCCTGTCTTCAGCGGCGCCTAAGTGCACACCGTTTCCCCCTCCCCTCCGCCACCACCCAACCCGCCACCCACGCTACCGCCCAAGTGCACCCACGCTATCGCGTTCTCAACGCTTCTTCCACGCACCGCTCATAGCCGTCCTCCCATCCTACGCCACCCGCCTCCCAGCACCGCCGCGCTACCCACGCTACGCCCAAAGCCGCCTCCCACGGCTACCGCCCTCGAGCCGCTACCCACGCTACCGCCCAAGCCGCCACTTCCACGTCTACCGGTCCCAAGCCGCATCCACGCTAGCCGCCCCAAGCCGTTCCATCTCCACGCCTACCGCCCAAGCCGCCACCCCACCGCCAGCCGCATCCGCTCTCCAAGCCGCCGCCCACTGCTACCGCCACAGCCGCCGCCTCCCACGCTACCGCTCAAGCTCCGCCGCTCCCACGCTACCGTCAAGCCGCCCGCCATCGTAACCGCAGCAAAAGCACGCCCCACGCTACCGCCCTAAACGTCCTGCTTCCCACGCTACCGCCCTAAGGCCCGCTACCCACGCTACCGCCCAAGCCGCTCGCTCCCACGCTACCGCCCTAAGCCGCTCGCCTCTCCACCGCTACGTGTCCTCAAGTCGCCGCGCGTCCCACGCTACCGCCCAAGTCGCCGCCTCCCACGGCTACCCCCAAGTCGCCGCCTCCCACGCTACGTCCCAAGCCGGCGCCTCCAGCTACCGCCCAAGCCGTCCGACCTCCCACGCTACGCCCAACGCCGCCTCCCACGCGACCGCCCATAAGCCGCGCGCCTCCTACGCTACCGCCCAAGCCGGCTCCCACCGCTTAGCCAAGCCGCCTTCCCACGCTTTCCGCCCAAGCCGCCGCCTCCCACGCTATCCGCCACAAGCCACCGCCTCCCACGCTACCGCCTCAAGCCAAACCGCCTCCCACGCTACGAAACCAGCTGCCGCCTCTCACATCCTATTATTATTTATTTTTTTTTATCCTTGTTTTTTTTTTGTTTTTTGGTTTTTCTTGGTTATTTTTTTTATTTTAGTTACCGTTTTCTTTTCTTTGTATTCTCGCTATCCGCAAGGCGCCGCCTCCCCGCTACCGCTCAAGCCGCCACCTCATCCTACCTGCCAAGCCATCACTCAAGTCCGCCACCCACGTCTACCTGCCCTAAGCGCTATCCCACCGCTACCGCTCAAGCTCGCCACCACGCTTACTCTACTCTCACCGCCGTTCCACCACCACCCGCAGTCGCGCACATCTGCTCTGTCCGCTGTCAACGTCACCACCCCTACGGTCACCCTCGCTACCACCTACGCCCTTACCTCACTCCGCCATCACCACTGCCTTGCCGTTTCTGTCTCCCTCATCTCATTGCAGTCCCTCAGTCCCCACCACCGCGTAGCCGACCCCCTGCCGCCTCACCTCAACCCTGCCTCCCATTGCCGCCCACAAGTCACCCCACCCCGACCCCGTCTCCTCCCTCACCATCACCTGCACCTGCTGGTTTTCTGCCCCGCACTCCGGACCTCTCCTGCCGCTAACCCCGCTGCCTCCCCTGTCACGCCCTTCGTTTCCACCCAGCCCCACCCCCGCACCCGCTGCTGCAGGGGCTGGGCGACGCACGGCGCTTAACGACTGCGCCTGGGAAATTACATGTCCTGTCTTGCGTGCTCGCGCTCCGCGGCCGCACTGGCTCCGCCTACCACTTCTGTCTCGGGGCAGGGGTCGGAAAACGCTGACTTGTCAGGGGCCAAAGGGGGAGTGTTCCTGTTCCCGAGGATCACCAATGTTTCTTGAATCTTATGTTCCCGCAACAGCGTATGCACATGAAAGGCCCGCGACCGTTTGTAACGCCAATAAATAAATCAGCTGCAGCTGTAGTACCACTTACCAAACGTGGTGGTTGGTATATCTCTTAAGGTGTTTTAAGTAATAGCACTTCACGTTCTATACACAAATTGTAATAATGTTTTATACACAAAATTGTATTCATGAATTCATTCATCAGAGATCAATCGGCTATTTTACGTCCTCCGTTTCCACTTGGGAAACTCCCATCTCAAGGTCTCGTTACTTTTGAGATTTTATCTAATCTTCCCTGTTGTTATTGTTTGAGTTTTACCTAAATGATATCACATGCATATTGATGAGGAGCGATAAGTTCCAGAAGGGATAAGTTTATTGATTGGACGCAGAAAGATAACTCAACGGGAGAGTACGTCAAACGTAACGAAGCTGCCTCACGTCGATTGTACATTTGACTCCATTGCTACCTTCTTAATTGTTCGCACACGAGAAAATAATGCGGTGGCGGCATACTCACAATAGGCTCAAACAAGCCTCGTGCTGGTGGGAATGGATTGATGACCCCTTTTCTCTATCTCTCACGCTGTTCCACACTCCTTCCTCCTTTCTTTCATTCTTCTCCCTTTCTCTTTTTACTGGTGTTTTTTTCCAAAATGGCTGTGCGGCTATTTTGGTTGGACAGCCAGCCATTTGTCCGTCTGTCCATGAACACTAACCGGCCGGCTGATCACGACTGATCTATTGGTAGGTTGTTTGTGAAAAAAGTATATTTCCCGTTCAATCTGACCAGACAAAAGGCCCGGTGATTTGGAAAACAATTCTTTAAATTTTTGGGGGTACTTCACATAAATCCCCTGGGATATGTTCAACATTTTCGAAAAAATGGCTTCAAATTTGTCTGTAATTTTTTTATAAGAATGCAGTGAAATGCAGCTTTAAAGCTGGCACATATCACTGTTATCCCCGAATATTCGAATATTACAAATGTTTGAAATCTTTTCGGTGTCTTCCTACAACTACAATATTAAAGATGAAGATACTGTCTTCAAATGAAATTTTTTATTCACAATCGTATCTTTAATAAATGTCATGTAATTTTTTGAAAATATCAATTTTCGCGCATTTAGAATGAAATATAAGCAAATATATTAAAAAGAAGACTTTTCCAAAAACCAATTTTTGCTCCAACTTTTTTTTTTGAACTTGTTCTTCGGATAGTGCTAAATGAATTGAATCACATGACAATCAGAATTATGATGCATTCTTTCGATATTTATATAAACAAGTACAACAATTTTTATACGTCTTTCACGTTTTAATTTTTTGTACATATTTCACACCGTTAAAATTTACTTTACGGGTTTTTAATAAAATTTTGCATTTCCGATTACAAGTGATTCAAATTATTTCTATGAAGTTTTTCAAAACCTCAAAACGGTTTTGGGAAAATGAGCTAAAAATTTAATATTTTTAGAATCGCTCATACGACGTGCTTTGAAAATGGCCAATAAAAATTTGTATATAATTAAGAGGTGTCACTTACTACTATAATACTTTTCAAGTATTTTAGAATTGAACTCTTAGGGGAAGAAAAAATGAAGAAAATGTGAAAAAAATGTATATTAGATAGCCAATAGATATCATATGGGAAGATGATGGAGAAAACCCGAAAAGGTAGGCCAGAATAAACGGTTCAGGACTCAAACGCAAATCTGTAGCATTAGGTAACATCACTATTCCTTTTCGATATCTTTTTCTGTCTCTTTCTAGGTCTGTCTTTCTCTCAGTGACCCTTTGTTGAAACTTTTTCTTGTTCTAGCTCTCACGCACTTTAATCTCTAGATCATTCTAGATCTTACGACCTCTCGCTCTCTTTCTACGCTTCTTATCAATGCTCTTCTCTTTTCCTCTCCCTCTCTCTTCGCACTTTATTTAGCACTATCCTTCTTGCTCTCTCCCACTATTTTAGTGAATATTTTGTATTTCTATAGTGTTTCGTGTACTATTCTGTGGAGATTTGGTATCTTACTCTGCTCTAAATTAATTTATGAAGAGGCCAGCATGGGAAGTCTAAACGTTAGTTTAAAATAAAATTATTTTTAAAAATGAGTCATGCACTAGATTCAAAAGGTCATTCTAATTAACATCTAATTTACACTTCGTTCCGCCTACGAACCAGATTGTTCGTTCTCTTTTCTTTTTTGGCGTTTACATTAATAGGCTGAATGTACATGCTGTCTAATACTCATATATGTTAAATATTCACCAGAGGATTAGGGTAAAGCTTAGTACAGTACGTGTTGCCAGAATATAATTACGACACCAAAGAACAAAAACCGGGAACAGAAAATGGGAGTTCTTACATTTAAAATAAATTTTCAAATACACAAATTCTTTTGTAGCTCTTAAAAACTGCAACGGGCCATATTTGGCACCTGAGCTATCGTTTGCATAGCCCTTGTCTGAAAGTGTGCTCGCTTTTTCTGCCATTGCTCGACTAAGGAAACTCTCACGCAACTACCTTATCCGTGCCACCTGCCTTCATCTTATCTTGGAGAAGTCTGCAGCTTCTGTATCTGCTTGCACAACTCACTCTTGCCTTCGTTCTCGTTTTTGCCATTGTACACATTCTCGTCGCTATTCTCGTTTTTTGCGTCGTTCTCGATTTTGTTTTTGTGCTCCTTCTTGTTTTATCTCTTGGATTATTCCTCTTTCGTAGATTCGCCCTCATTCTTCACTTTGTTCACATTTTTGTCTTTGTCCTCGTGACTTGCCTCTGTCCTCGTTTTTGCCATTGTAAATATTCTTCTCTCCCTCCTTGTAGTTCCACATCATTCTCGTGTTTTTCGTCTTTCTCGATTTTGCCTTTGTGCTCCTTTTTGTCTTCGTTCTTGGATTCGTCATCTTTCGTGGATACGCCCTCATTCGTTCACATTTTTGCCTTTGTCCTCGTGACTTGCCCTTGTCCTCGTGACTTGCCTTTGGCTTCGTTTTCGTAATTGTCTCCCTCTCCTCTAACCTCCATTTCGGTTTGCTTCCCCTTATCAGCGCTCCCATCATTGGATACGTATGTGACGCAACCGCGAGCATGTTCGCCCTGGCGGTAATGACGCGGCGAGCGGTGCCCCCTCCTGAATCGAGTCCTCTATCTCCGGCGGGACGTCTTCCGCCGCAGCACTCGGCCACTAGAGCCCTCGGTGGCTGTGGTCGCGACGTTTACTCTCAGTACCGCCATTACCGCCATGTTCCCTTCGCGGCGTCTCCGTCGTGAGCGGATGCAACTGTCTTGGCAGACCACCGCCACACCACCCACCCCACCCCTGCCTGCACCGCTGAACTCACTCCGTCCTCATCGCCGCTCTCTCCGCCCCCCCCTCACCGCGCGCCAACTATCCGTCACCTGTCTCCCGCGCGCCGTCGCTGCCACTCACACCGTTCTGGAATGTGGCCACTTTGTCACTCCCACCACACCGCCCACTCCTACATGTCATCGGCTTTGTCGGTGCCCCGCTGGTGGGAGATAACTGATTAGGGGAAACCCCTCACGCACGCAGACGGGTAAGTCGGCGCCATCCAGTGGGTGCCCCAACCATCCGGTGCATATCGCCATCCAGTGGGGAAATAATCACCAACTTCTGCGGTAAAAACATGCACAACCCGTACGGGACTCATAGTCTTAGCTGTTGACGCGCCCGAACTTAGTGATGATCAATAATGAATGAATCAATGAATGAGTGAGTAAGTGAATGAATGATTGAATGTGTAAGTAAAAGAATGAATGAATGAGTAAGTGAATGAATGAGTATGTGAGTAAGTGAATGAATGAATGAAGCAATCAATCAATCCACTGCCTTCTTTACACTCCGTTATCACAGCCCTAAAAATCCTCACAGTTTTCTATCCTCATAGATGTTGGGCGTCCTCTCCGCCGTATGATTCCAGTGTCCCCACGTCCCCTTGGCGCATTCTCCCTACGGCCGCTGCGCCCTCTAGCGCTGTGCCGCCGCCGCCGCCGCCCCCTCCCCCTCCCTCCACTCGCCCAATTTCTCCGCCGCCCTCACAGCGGCGGCGCCGGTGACGTTTCCGCCGTTCGCAACCGCGGTCCTGATGAATCCCCCGCGCCGCGCAGTTGCAGCTCCCCCCCCCCCCCCGCCCGCGTTCGTCGCCGCGCCCGCCGCAGGGCCAATTGCATTCCTCTCCGGCAGACACGCGCCACGAGAGACAATGCAGCGTTCTTCAAAAGCATTACATCCGAAGTATTAGATGAAGACGTGAAGGAACATTCTGAAGAAAATAAACCAAAGTACGAGAATGGTACGTGAAAGTTTGGAAATAATTAATAAATTCAGAGCCGGACTCACGGAGTCGCCGCAAAGAGGAGGAAAATTATACGTTGTACTAGAGTTGGCAACGAGTGATTGGATGAATCAATGGTTCTTTCCCGCCTTTTCAACCGTTGGAGTCGTTTGGCCAACGATTACTTTGTGGTTCGCCCTTCTCCCGTACACGAATTTACAGCGGTAATGTGTCAATGTTTTTGTAAGTATTTACTAGTTATAAGAAAGCATTTATTTTATAATTTGGATTTCCCTCATGAAAATTCTGTCTGAGTTATTTTTCAGTGTACATTGCCCCCGCATTTTCCCTCGTTTCCAATCGATGATTGCGCCGGTGATACCGAGTGAATTTGTCCATCGTCATGTAGTTCTTCGATGTTACGTGTGCTCCGCGGTGGCACTAGTGAATAGTGAATCGACTTCGTGACTTACAACTCGTGAGAGCGAATCTCAGGCCTCTATGAAGAATCATTCGTGCAACTTCCTAAAGTGTTGCATATTGAAAAATCACCTATAAATCATGGTTCTATTATTTAATGTGCATATAAAATTTATAAACCACAAATTAATGCAGTTATGTAAAAACAACATCTCACTTCATAGATATTCCATGAGTAATTATACTTCTTCCATGCATTTATTATTTATTCATTTGCAAGGGAACTTCGGATTAATTGGGCAGTTTGACATAAAATATGATATTATTGATGACTTAAATGATTCATGAAGACATATTATGTTCCTTTATTCGGAGGTGTACTAAAAATTCTATGATTTATAAAATGTTAATTACATTATTCATTAATATCCGTTTTCTCGAGATTTTGAAAGAGCAGCCTAGATAGCTGCGTTCCACCAATCACAACTTGGATATCGTCGCACCTGGTGAAAGATTTCAACGATTTAACCATGATTCAACGAATCAGTCTGAAAAGTAATCGCACTACCGGTTCAATCAACAGATGGGACCCCTCCGGATGCCGTCACCACCTTGTGCGGTCATATAACGAGAATAAATGGAACAGAACTAAACCATAGTATTTCAACTTCTAGTGGAGGAAATTCCAAAAACATCCAAATGAAGGACGAAGGGCATTGGGATGAAGGAGAAAGAAACAAAAGGCTGAGTCTCTTTCAAGGAAATGTTAAAAATGTCGAAGATTTTAAAGAAAAAATAACATGAAAATACGAACTATATGGGCAGACGAATCAAGAGGGCTTCGAGGAGAGAGCATGATTCAATATTGGAAAGAAAGAAAAAAAATACAGAAAATCATGAAAATTATTTCACGTGATCCATACGTCTGCATGTGGAGATATTTTCAATACTTTATTGGCTCTTTTAAATAATCAGAGGAATGGTTATCGACATTATTGATTTGTCTATTTCACTCACGTCGGTAGTAACCAATGCTAAGCAAAAATATATAGTAATTAAACCAAACCCAGTGACTATCACTATATGAGTATCAATTTTTCACTTCTCTGTAATCATCGTTAAAGTCTCAGAGCCGAAAACCGAAACAGAGGAAAAGTGTGGAGGCAATTTCTAGAAATTTGTGAAGAAACAAAATACAAATTGACAACACGAACTACAAATAAAAAGTGACAAACATTTTTAAGAATTGGGCTTTTAATTTGCAAAAAATAGATGGTGAAGAGTACAAGAAATATGCTCTCAAAACCATGTGGAACAATAGAGCCAAAATTACACAACTTAATAAGTACAAACATATGTTCAATTCATTCGATGATTAGGAATACCGTTGATAATTTACCTTGTACGTGTCCCATTTCAAATACTCCCACGTGATCCCAATCCATTGAAAAATCAACATCCATGAACTTGCATAATTTTGTTTTTAATAAATATTATTGTAAGTAGATTTCTTATATTTTTTTAAAAGTTTTGTTGCCATGCAATTGAAACGTACTAGAGATCATTTTCAGTATGAATCTGTTATCCATATTTTTAATACTATATTATTTCACGAGGCAGAGATAACGCGGAGCTTACTAAAAGTTTCACATTATTCGGTAGCGCTTTTGAGTAATATTTCTCGTTTTCGTAATTCCTATGATTTTAATTATCCACTCGAGTGGTGTAATGTGTTAATTCGTCAAATTGTCTAATTAAATATCACTCAAAGTAGTGATAACCAAAAAATTCACTCCTCGCTACTCGAGTCGTGAATTTACCGGCAATCTAAGCACTTTTTGTGATATTACTTATGATGCATTCCTCCGTCTCATTCCATACTTTCCACTTCTACAGTTTGTATTGATCATTATGCTATCTATGTTTTTAAAGTCCCTCCAGAGGAGTTATACATATTTAATTGAGAATATCGATCAACACTTTTAAATTCATCTGCAAAAGAATCGGGTAAGTTAACAACAAGTGCGATTAATTATATGAAAATACAACTATTGGTTTTTGTTGTGGAAGTTGGATACGGAGTTGTAATAAATCAGCTGTATTTTCATTTGATGTTCCAAACATCCTAATTAAAAGCAATAAAGAAATGTCTTTACGCTCCATAGCGAGCAGTTGAGAAAACTCTTCAGTCGATGTTGCCGATATTGCTTTTTCGATGTCGCACCCAAACGACTCTCGAATGTGTTGTGGTCTGCGAAAAAAGTTTTAACTTCCAGCGAATCGACTCTATCTTCACACGCTGTTGCCTTCGCGTTGCCTTCTGTGCATTCACTCGAGACCGCTTGTGCAGGACGGCCTTCGTCCGCATGCAATTGGCCATCCCCCCTTCACCCTGTCGCGTCCCCGAGCCACCAACCCCCATCATGTAGTCTCCCCCGACGCCACTCCCACTCCCACTTCCTCGCCCTCGCCGACCTCCACCCCTGGTCTATGCAGACCTCACCACCGCTCCCAACACTGACCACAGTTGCTTCCTCGCCCGTCACCCTGGTCTTCAAACTCAATGCCTCCTCCACCCAACCCTCCCCTTAATTCTCGCCCTCGTTCTCAATCTTATAGTAACCATCTCCTTCTCCTTACCTTCATTCTCGTCCGCATCCTTGCTCTCATCCTCATTCTCACACACTCATGCTCGTCCTTATTCACATCCTCTTCATTCTCATCCTTACACTTAAGCTTTCCCTCTCCATCGCTCACCATCGCTCTCGCACTTGCACTTCAATTCACATTCACACTCGCTCACACTCACCCTCGCACTCACACCAGATTATCCAGATTCCTACTCTTATAATTTTCATTGTCATCCTTACCATTAATATCTTCCTCTCCTCCCTCGCACTCGATCGCTAACAAACTCACACTCACAATCATCCTCATCCCAGCCTCCTCCCCCTGTCTCGTTCTACATGCGCATCCTCCCGCACCCTACCAATAACCTTGCCTCAAGTTCATACCCACTTCTTTTCACATACCTTCGCTACCCATAATCTCCACCAACCCCACTTCGTCCCCCTTCCTTTCCCCAACTATCACCACCCCTACCCCCGCCCTTGCATCTTCCCTTCACCTACATCCCAGCTTCTCCCTCCTATCTACCTCTGGCCTTCCCTTCTCTCCCGACTCTATCTCCACCCCAGCCTGTTCTTTCACGCTGGTCCCGCTTCCACACCGCTCCTGCCACCTATCCCTTCTCTTCCCACAACGCCCGCATTACCGTTCCCGCCCCGTCCCAGCCTCCACTCCTCCCCGCCACCGTTTCTCTCGTGCATACACCGCATACTTCCTCAGCGCCGCAGGGAAGAGGTCGAGGCATTGCCGCCTCGCTTTTCTGCGTCGTAGCGTAGCGTCAGCGCGGGCGCATAACAGTATAGATGGAAACGCGCGCCTCCACAGCCGAACGACGTTCGCGTCGCACACACTTCTTCTTATGGCGCCACGGGCCAATTGCAGCCGCGCGCTGGCGGTTGCATACGGACTGCTCCCAGCACACACTTCCAAAATATTGAAAAAGGGCGTATTGGGATGGGGAATGAACCCATCGCTTTGCCTCCGGGCGAGGTAGTTTGGAGAATGATCGGGGGAGGGCCGTGGACATTTGTTTAAAAGTACACCGGCGTATACCAAGAAATAATTGGAAGTAAACTGTTCCAATAGTTGGTCTTCGCGTATCGGGAAAAGAAGCGATGCAAGACAGAAGACAAAATGGTCGAGTGAGATTCAATGTATAGCAGGAAGAAAATTGATTAAAGTAGCTGAAGATAAGGTATGGTGGAAGATAAAAGAAGAAGAATTACAACTTCAAAATCGGTCATGAGGAGTAAGTATTGTGTTGTTGTTACCAAAACAGTTATTAAGAGAAAATAATCTGTGAAAATAATGAATTAGGCTCATATTTTAAGGTGAGTAGTTTGTAGTTTATGGTAACATAAGGAAATGTAGTAGGATAACTGTAATAGACTGATTTAGTAAAAACATCGAGCGTATGTGTGTAAACTGTGCTCGAGGATATATTGAAATTCCCAGCAGCAGCAGCAGACGTGTGTGATCTGATGCATGCTCTACAGCTGTCCTTGAATCATCAGGAGATCTTTGCCCGAAAGAGATTGAATTCGCTATAATAATAATAAAAATAATAGTAATAATAGTAATAATAATAATAATAATAATAATAATAATAATAATAATAATAATAATGGACAATGGCTATAGATCGTTGCACGGTGCGTGGCGCCTGATTCCCGCATGCGGAATGATTGCTTTCCCTGCCACCCGGCGTGGTGACAGTCGACGCTCTACTTCTCTAAGTCCTACATCGATAGCGTGGTTTGTGCTTGCACTCGGTAAATGAAAACCGTTCTTTTTATGGTCATTTTAAAGGTATATATCAAGAGATCAAGTCTTTGATCGACCGTAAAGTGGATTCTCAATGCATGTACTCTGTTAAATTAACTACCTTGGAAATTTTTAATGCAATAGGCGTTCATCGTCCTTTCTAGGAAGATGCTTGATGTCACAGATGCGTGTCATACAGATATACACGAATAAAAATGTAAAAGCAATAAGTCCAATTTTATTTATGCCATTTTAATTTTTCCAACTATTCATTTTCTTCTACTTGTATGAAATTGATTTTTTAACTCTTGAAGGTCATCCCGGGAAAATCATTCCTACTAGCCTAGGAAATAATAGAATCAATACTCGAAAATTATTTTTTTCATTTTTTATACTGAGTTTTAGGCGATTCTAATGAATTTGCTAAATACTTTTAAAAATAATATTGACTTGTGCAGATATTTGTGAAAGTTACTGAAAAAAAATTAATGACTGCATATTATAAAGAAACTCTAAATATAGAAATTGCTTGGTTGTAATAGTGACAATCACAATGCCGAATTTGAACAATTCGTCTTTTACTCATATTAGTGCATTAATTTTAGAAATTAAGATTTCATGAGGTTTTACTCAGATGAAAATATTTTTTCATTTAATTTTGCATCGCATAAAAATAGAAATTATTTATAGTAAGTGAAATAAGTATGACTTACCAGGCTCAACATCATAATTAAAGAATTAATTAATCGTGATCTGGCGTAAATACTTCCTCACATATTTAGAGTAGGATTGAGACCATCTCCTTTAATGCAACGCTGGCCTCCCTTCCGTGACGCAAAGCTTCTCCTCATTCTTCACTTGGTGAAATTAATCCTGGTGAGAATTATTAGAGAAAATGTGTATGTAAATATGGTGGCGAGATCTGAAACGCTTTTATTACTGTTGAAGCTGATAGTACATAATCTTTTGGGCGATGATTACTCTTATGAATCCGTATTATTGGATATTTCTATCCTTAAGAAATAAACCTTTAAGTCTTTAATATTGCGTAATTCATTCACTTCGTATTTGTAGGATAATTGAAAGTGTTTGTCGTGTGCTGAATGTTCCATGGTTGTAGATGTGATAGAGACAATTGTTAAATATTGACAATGTCTTGATTTTTCTGAGCTGTGTTGTACGGGAGGTACAATAATTAGTAACTTTTGAACTTGTGAAAAGTTATTGGAAGGTAAAAAGTGAGCAATTGTGGATGCCAAGAGTCTTAAGTGTAAATTAGAGAGCAAAAATAAAATTAATAATGTGAATTCTGAACTCGTTTGTATTTATTGAAGATTCGCTTGTATAAAGATAAATTGTGATTGTTGTTGGAAAGAACGGACTTAACAAGGGAAAATAAGATCTTTACGATATCTTTTGACTGAGGTAGGCCGTCTCCGTGAGAAATTAAGTTATTATTGATCGTAGAATTATTCTATCCTTTGAAAGCTGTCAGAAAGTGTGAGCTAGAGCAAAGTTCTGAAAGACACGACTTTGGTACATGAACATGATTTAGCCAGTTGGTTGATTGAGCGAGTTGGCGCGTTGAGCCGAGTTGGCGCGTTGAGCCGAGTTGGCGCGTTGAGCCGAGTTGGCGCGTTTGATCATATAACATGTATTATATTTGTAACTTAATTTTAATTTTCCGTCAATTTGACGCGTGTTTTAATCTAACAAAATAAGAGCTTCTAAGATTCGTTGAAGATCAACTAAATATTCTCTCAAAATTACTTTTGCCCAGACGTTAGCTAATTAGTATAATTGTAAATAGTTCAGAAGAAAAATCACAAAAGTAAAATATTTTCAAATATTTTCCGGGCTTGCTGAGAAATTTTCGAGCACTGAATGTTCGTCACTCGGCAAACAGCAAGGAACTCATCCACACTACTTGCTTGCTACTCGCCGAATAACAAATGTGTGGAGCCGTCTTCAAATGAGTAAAAAGTGCAATTTTGATTTGTGTCATTTGTCACCAACAAGCCACTTTAGTGCTCTGTGGCCAGTGTGTTGCATGTTTATTTTAATTTCCAAGAATTGTAGTGTTATGTAGTTTAGTACTCAACAATTTATGATCGGAGACCTCCGAAAATGATTAATTGTTTGCATATTTCCTCTGTAGAGTAACATTTTTCACTTTGCTATCCTTGCAATTGCTTATTATAATATCTTTTTCACACCCACTAATAAACGCTGTTACTTACAAACCATGCACAGCGCTATGTTGAAATGTGGAGGTAAACCGGGGATTCAACAAAGAAAACGAAATAGTTTTGTCAGACAGCAGAAGTTAGAACTGATCATATTGTAACATAGTACACAATTAAGTGATTTATATTCTTGAATTTAAATAAAACTAAAGTCAGTATGACTGTCTAAAAAAGTGTATGACGCACGTGGTAAAAGTGATTTTATTTTGCTCGTAACTTTTCCAGTGCGCAAAATAAAATATCACTTTTATTACGCGTAACGTAAATAACTATTGTCATGAATATTAAAAAAGTAGTAGATTATTATTTTGTCGCCACGCCCCTCAAGTAATTAAATATCAAACTCACATTTTGAGATTTGGGGAACAAGTTGGGTGCGGTGGCTCTTTTTAAATCTATCTGCAAGGATAACCGAAAACAATTGAATTCTACAAATTTCAAATTAACCCTCATGAATAAAATAAAAAACAACAACAATGCATTGATTCTGGCTTAAAGTTACCAGCGATTTTTATTCACTTTCTTCATTGTAGTTGGGAGCAATGTCATAAAACAAAAATAAAGACCACTTAGGGGCCCTATAGAATTACCTAAAGACTTTTAAAAAAAACTCTTTGCAGACCTAAAAAAAACTGTATTGGGAAATTGAATCTGTGTATCGCTTTGTGGCTTCAGAATTTTGTGACTACCTTGAGATCCTCAACAATCTAGAATTTCGTAAATCATTTTTTTTCCAATCAATGAAACCGTAAACCGGTAGAGGGGGAGACGGAGGAAGGGGAAGGGGTGGGGGAGATTTTTGAGCGAACTCTGACCCCCGAGAGTCGCGCATGTAGCGTGTTCTCGTAATTGGCAGTGGAGCGCGAATGGGCGTGACCTACAAACGGCGCGGGCGGGGAAGTGCGAGAGGCGCTGATATTAAAGGCCCGCGCGGGAGGGGGGAGGGGGGGGGCGACCCCGTTGCCGCAGCGTCGTTCGCCTGTCTGAGCGCCTCTCGCGCGCGTCTGCGCACTAACAGCCCTTGCGCCCCCCTCCCTTCCCCTCCCCCCGCCAGCGCGAGCATATGCACGGCGCAGGGGCGACGGCTCGCGGAATCAGGGCAGACGGAGGGCGAGGACCCCGTCAGCGATCCACACGCATTGGGAGGGGGAGGGGCATGGGGGCCATGCACCCCTCAAAAAAAGACTTAGAGTTTTCGCATACTTTATTTTTGTCGTGCACTTTTCTTAATTTGGCAAAATTGATTTAAACATTCATTTACGTTCGAATTATATAACTATTTAAACAAAAATATTGTGTAGTGTCATATCTACAGTACATACGTAATATACAATATAATGACAAATTTGTTTATTGTTTAACAAAATCTACGATGCCCCGCCCCCCCAAAAAATATCAGCTGGATTCGCCCCCGATGTGAACTATAAATCCAAATGTTTTCACTTCCTCTACACATGTATGTGAATAAAATATAAGTGTTTCTCTGCAAATTCAAAAGAATTATATTTTTATAATCTCATATGTTTATTTAGTTGGCACAAAAATCTCTTCAATTGTTTTTATGATATTTTCGTTTGTTCGAGTTAATCTCTGGACCTGTTGGACGCATTTCGATTAATAGATTGATTGGTGATTCTGGAGACGTAAACGGCTAAGGTCATTACTTCTGTACATGAAGTGAAGGTTTTTTAATCTCGACAGTGAAACGGAGGTGATCTTCCCCTGGAGGATAGCGAGATCCGGCGCCGACCTCTCTGTCGGCTTGCGAGGGTTTTCTCCAACCTAAGTATCTCCCGCCGCCGCAGCTGGGACAAGTTGTAAGGGACAAGCTGTAAGGAGCAAGCTGTAAGGGACAAGCTGTAAGGGACAAGCTGTAAGGGACAAGCTGTAAGGGGCAAGCTGTAAGGGGCAAGCTGTATGGGGCAAGCTGTAAGGGGCAAGCTGTAAGGGGCAAGCTGTAAGTGTCAAGCTGTAAGGGACAAGCTGTAAGGGACAAATGTTAGGGGCAAGCTGGAAGGGACAAGCTGTAAGGGGCAAGCTGTAAGGGACAAGCTGTAAGGGACAAGCTGTAAGGGACGTTGTAAAGAATTGCTTTCAAAATAAACATAAAATATTTTCCAATCACCACTTCGAAAACTTTCTGACAACATCGCAATGGTTTTCGTGAGCTCTGAAATTACTTTTCCCTTTTTCATGAGTAGTTGAATTATGATACGACTAATATCTCTCTCTCTCTCTCTCTCTCTCTCTCTCTCTCTCTCTCTCTCTATATATATATATATATATATATATATATATATATAAGCATTGTTGGCAACAATTGAATTTTGCTGTAGGATAACAGCAACTGTTTCCATCGACAAATGAACGACATACTTGATTAGGTAATACTGCGACCATCTCTCACTTCCCCCGCATCTAACAAAGCGAGATCTCGGAAAAAGTGCGCAGACAACACAGTCTACCCGTTCGATTTCGTCACGCTTCGTCACTTGGTTTTTCTTCTTCTTCTTCTTCTTCTTCCGCAGCCCCGATCTCGAGCAAGAGGGGAGAGAGTGCAGACAGAAAGCAGCAGCCGCGGAAGCCGTTGTGGTTGGCGGTGGGAGGCGAGAGAGGGCTCCGCTGGGCCACAAGGCAAATCGCATTAACCAGCGGAAATAAAGCAGGACGTGGCGAGTCAGTCGGCCGGGCAGTGACGCCGTCTCTGCCGCCGCTCGGAAGGCGCCGCGCTGGCGAAGGGACTGGCGAGTCTAAAGGGGCCACACACGATCGGGTTGCGGAATCAGTTTGACAGTCCCGCTTCTGCACGTTTTGAGTTTGACATTATCCAAAGGTGTCACACACACACACATATACACACATATACACACACATACACATATACACACATATACACACATACACACACATACACACACATATACACACATACACACACATACACACATACACACATATACACACATACACACACACATACACACACACATACACACACATACACACACATACACACACACACACCAAACACACGCTAAACACACTCACCACACACACACACCACACACACCACACACACACACACTACACACACACCACACACACAGGATTTCTGCTTAACGGGACAACTCCCGTATTTTCAGATGTAATAAAACTCTAGCTCATGTAAGTTTACGCTCAGGTAGGTTCACGGTACGGTCAACCACAAGTCTGTACCGTGAAGAAAATAAGGAACCGAATGAGGTTTTATTTGAGATAGTTTCGTCCGTGGTATTGTAGCGCGCTTTTTTACCCGGACGGATAAAGTAATTCCGGTGAATCTTGCTCTCACCTCGCAAGTGAGAATGAGCCCACTTTCGAGTCACGCACTCACTCTTCACTCAAAGTTCACCACGCACTATGTCTACACACAGAGCAGGCAGCGAAAGCAACGATCCTGTGCAAAAGCAATTCATTCTCTGCGGAGCTTTTGACGTACCTCCGCGCAAACAAACTGTTCTGATCATTTCTTGCCAAAAATTTTAATCTCATCTGTATTCAGAATTAAACTTATATATGGGTTATAGTTGGTATTTCAGAATTTCAGAAAATGTGCTCAGAATACACCTCTCCCCATTCCACGTCACACACACTGCTTTTGACTTAACACAATAAATAAATAAATAAAAAAAACAAGCGGTGAGAGTTACGTCAATGACCTGCATTCAAATCGTACTGAGGGGCACACACGCTCTCTCTAGATACGTAGCAGTTTCATTATTCCGTGATTTGTCTTACGTTCAACCGAATCCTGACGACATCTCAGAAAAGTGATAAAGGATAGTGTGTTGTGAAAATGAAAAGAAGTTCCCCTGAAGGGGGAATGAGCCGTAAAATCCTTCCATATAGGAGATACTTCACACGCTACACCTTTCAGAGACGTCTAATTGGGGCTATAAAATATGAGAACCTCAAAGTTTCAAATGATTGTCCTAAAGAGAAGTCATAAGTTTTTTTTTGGGGGGGGGGGCAATTTGTCGCCCCCTCCAAGGGAACCGTATATCCAGGTGTGTCAATTGTAAAGAACCTTCCTTTTGATTATTTACATTCCTATATTGGAATACTTGGGAACATGAAATATTGTAGAAAATATAAATGGAATACAATAATATAATAAACAGTATTTATACAATAAAGTATAATAAGTTTCATTTATACAAAATAATGTGAGAAGGAATATTTTAAGAGTATTGATCTATTTTAAAACAAAACATTTATGAAAAGATTATAAATAAAAAAATGATCGGTCGTGCACTCTCTCTCCTGTCCGTGACTGCAAAGAGTCAGATTTTTCGAAACACCTCCTCTTCAAGCTTTTGTGAATGATCCTTAAATATATAAGTAATCATCCAACTGTAAAGCATCTTAACCAAGTAATTTGAGTAAACTGTTCAAACCATTGGTCATCTAGTCTGGGAATCCATCTAGACTCGCCCATTTTCGCTCAGTTATCAGGCTTTATTCGTTAAGATGACAAGATGACGCATGAATAGAAAATAGATCTTCTAGACTACATTTCTTTGCCTACAAAATTTCCGATGACGAAATACTCAGATGCTTTATCTGGGGAAACTTCTGAGTTGAAGTAATTCTCCAAAGCATTTCATCTCCGAAAAAAAACAAGATACAATCTATACGAGGAAAAAAAAACATCTGATTCACCCGTCGGCGACGAGATGACGGGAACCTCAACTTCCGTCATTTGTTGTGGGGAGCGTCTTTTACGCTGTCACTCCTCACTCACGACCATTTACGCACAGTTGCTCTCCACGTCGTCGGAAGAAAGGAGAAAGTGGTGCTTCTCAAGGAAATTCTTCAGCTGCATTCGCCTTCTGTAAGTAGAAAGTCAGAGAAAAAAATAATACAACTCGAAACAAAACTCTCTTGACAAAAGACTTCATCCCGTTTAACACTTTCGCATTAATTCACATTTATTTTCGCATCTCTCTTCATTTTTCACTTGGATATACTCATATTTCTGGAGGGCTTTCTCACTGTTTCTTTTTAGCAAAGACATTTATATCCAGCGACTTTATTTCTTTCGCTCTCATCTCTTAATACTTCCTCCGCAACTCTCTTTATCGAATGTTCCTTCATTTCTTTTTGTTCTACTTTAATTTAATTTGGTTCTACTGCAATTTTATTTGGTGCTGTTGCAAATACGCAGTGTTTTCCTTACATGTATTGTATTTACGTTATAAAATTGTAATCGTGAATCGCAGGTGATTTGGATGACACTAAGCTCACGCCTTCGTCTGATTTTGCCAGTTCCCGAATGAGTCCTGACTCCACACATTACTAAGCAATGTATACTTCTCCAACATTTCTCTCGTTGGTCGCGACTGTTGTCGCGTTTCGCTCAACTGGAGTCGTCAGTGGGCGTGTGAAGCCGGCGGTTCGGCGAGCGAATTTCTCCACGTCGTCTACTCCCCCGCCCACCACGTTGCCGCCGTCGCACGCGCTGGGCTGGCGAGGGTACAGACGCTTCCACGCAAACGACTCCCTCCTCGGCCGCCCCGTGCCCTGCACCGCCGACGAGAAGACGTGCTTTCGCTACAACATGCTCTTCAACCCGGAGGCGGACCGCTGCCAGCCCCTCGGCCACGGCTCGCCAGCGGGCTGCCAACTCACGGCCAACCGCACGGAGTACGAGCGCGGGTGAGTGCCCGGGTGACGGGCGTTCTTTTGGGTGTGAATGTTGGCAAGAATGTGTGTAATGAACTTCACATTGAATAGAATTGAAATAATTAGCATAAAATTGAAATGCCGGAGCTGTACCATAACAAACGAGCCACAGATTTTTCCTTCTTCATATTTTCTCCTCTTTACTTTCTTTCACACACGCGCACACACACTCACATACACACACGCGCGCACACACTCACATACACACGCGCGTTTACATGCACTACGCTACCACACATGGCGGGAGTCCTGTCGGAAGCTTTGAGCTCTCCCCGAAATGGGCGGTGCCCCGCAGAAGGAGATACCTGGAGAACGAAATCCCTTGCAAGTTGGCGTGTAGGTCGACGGCGTTTCTCACGTTCTTGTGGAGGTGGAGTACAGTCACCTCTTGATTTATAACATACATTGCACTTAATCTCCACTGGAGTTACTGGAAACGTGAATCTATTTTAAGATCGGTCACGTGATTTGCCATTCCTCATCGCAGTATTTTTGACTAGAGTCGGCACTCCCTCGGGAAATTCAGTACCCGCACACCTTCCAAAAGAAAAATTAACCCAGAAATTATAAAAAGCAGTCAAATTGTACACATTAGCTGATTCTTTAAAATTTTTTGTATTAACTGTTTGTTTGAACAAATATATTAATTTCTATTGTAAATAATAAACAATTATCATGTTTCTGGAGTGTTTCAATGCTTTAAAATTCAAATTTTTGCCTAGAAAGCATTTTTTTCAAACCAACGTTTGAGTGCTTATTCCGGCTCAACTATTAACAACTTTTACGTAAATCTACATCTACTTAAAAAATGTCTGCCCTGTGCTTTATACACTTTCATTAATAAAGCACAATTTATCGTTAAACTGACGTCTCTTCAACTGAAATGGATGGTGTCTGGATAATATTGGAATTCTTTACATAAAATCCTTTTCTCCTTTTGCGCAGCAAGTAAGAATTGCAGTTTCATTTCATTGAAACGTAGCGACTCTCAAAAGAATTACATAATGATGTGTGCGGTTTATTTATCATTATTGATAATTAATTTCAAGATTTATTTATTTGTATTGTTGTGTTGATTTTATTATTATTGCTATCGTTATTGTTAGTATTTTTACCGTTGTTATTATTATTACTTTTGATATTGCAAGGCACAGAGCAAAACAGTACGAGAGGGGTCAATAAAAATGTTCTACTTATGGAACTGTTGGGGATATCAAGGGGGGGAAAATGGTCCCACGGATAGTTAATGTTGTTTAATGTGTTTCGCTTCACGCACCCAGAAGCATGGCAAAAGTTCTGCGCGAGATATAAAATTGGAGTGATGTCATAAACATTGGGTTCTCAGGTCAGGCCACATCTATGGCGTCTGCACCAACTACCAAGACCCGTGCCCGGGACACCGCATGGCATACGACGGCCGCTGCTACCGGAAGCACGTAGTGCGTGACGTCATCTGCGGCTGCGCCGCGGAGCCGGCGCGACACTTGCTGGGCGGCGCGGAGTGCCGCTGCTCTCCCGCTGCGCCGGCCGCGGTGGAGCAGCCGGCGAGGGCGGGGCTCTGCCGCATCCCGGACTTCCGCTTCCCTGCCGACCTCTCCGCCAAATTCAAGATCGCCGTTCACCCTTCTGCAGCAGCTCCAGCGAACGCGACCGCAGCGTCGGCGAACCGATCCGGAGTGCCCGCGAACCGATCCGGAGTGCCCGCGAACCGATCCGGAGAGCCCGCGAACCGATCCGCAGCGCCGGCGAACGTGACCGGAGCGCCCGCGAACCGACCCGAAGCGCGGGCGAACGCGACCGAAGCGCCCGCGAACGCGACCGAAGCGCCGGCGAACCGACCCGAAGCGCCAGCGAACCGATCCGGACCGCCGGTGAACGCGACACAAGCGCCAGCGAACCGATCCGGATTGCCCGCGAACGCGACCGAAGCGCCGGCAAATGCGACCGAAGCGCCCGCGAACCGATCCGGAGCGCCCGCGAACCGACCCGACGACCTCGCTTCACCTCCGAGTTGCTCTGCAGAGCAGAAACGGTGCTTCGTCATGGGCCAGGTGTGGGTGGCGCACAGGGGTGTTAGTGGTTGCTATCCGCTGCTACAGCGCGGCCCGTGCGCGAAAGACGAACTAGTGGTGCTGTCGCGGGCGCAGTGGACCAGACAGCCAGCCGGGTGCAGGCACGTGGCTGGCGGTTGCCCGCCGGGCCAGAGGCGTATGGCCTTCGACAGCCAGTGCTACGACGGCCGCGAGATGGAGCTCGTGGCTCCCGGCAGGCTGGCTCTCGACATTTTCGGGGAGTACGAGGTGATGAACTTCACCGAAGCGAGAAGTTACATGCCTCGGGTTTTCAATGGGACGTGCGTCGTGTTCTCGTCCAGCAGTATGACCAGGCCGCCCCTTCCGGAGACACAAAAGAAGCCTTCTTGCACTCCTGGCAATGACGATTTGTGTGCTCTTCTTGAAGTGATTAGTGATATCCCACCTCCAGAATACAGTTTTGATGACAATGAAATATCAATGATTCGATTGATATGACTTTTCAGTAAAAGAAAAGAATCCAGGCCAGAATTTATGGAAGTTAATTTTCTACTATGTACCGGCTAGGGGAGTATGAAATGATTCAAATACTTTCGATATTTTATTTCTAAATGATTTAATTCGTCCTGAGATTTTAGATACTCATTGAATTTTAAATAAATAGTTTAGCATATATAAAATGTTTCAATTTTTAATATAATGAATAATGAGTAATGAATAATGCAAATTATAATATAAAGAAGATATTGACATTCGCAGTGTATGGTTCTTTGTTTCAGTGTCCAAGATGTCGTTAGATTGATTTATACTTTGAGTTATATGGTACATATTTTGCTAGCGACACACGAGCGTCAATCAACAGACGTTAAATTGCTTCCGTCGTAGCGCAGCTAGGACGCATATTCGCTGAGGCACACTAGCACGCTGCAGTGACGTCCGTTGCCATCAACATCCGTCGCTTAGCAACCAACAGAAGTAGACGCTATAATGTGAATGTTGTTCCTAACGAACATTGCAACTTTTTAGGCTTCCATAGCTCGCAGAACTCGAGTATTAGCAACATGCGTTGTTGTACGTTCGTTGAACGAGCCGCATAAGTTTTGACATTCGCAGAATGAATACCTTCAAAAGAAATATTCATTGAGAAATTAATCAATGAAGTGTGTGTGTAAGCTTTTCTGCTGGTGGTACAGCACACTTCACAGATCATGAAATTTAATATTTATGAACGACAGCTCTGACATTTAGAAATTTAAAAAAATCTCACTTTCATTGCACACAATCTGTAAAATGTTCCTTTCAAAAAGCATTTGCTCCTAAAGGCAACATCTTCTCTTTTCTTTTATAAGTTTCATTTTAACGTAACGCACAAATGCTAACTCCGTGGCATGCCTGTTTGCTACCACAAGGCGTCCATTGCGTTGCATTTAAAGTCTGTTGCACAGCGGTGATCGTACTCCTGTGGCCTGCCAAACCAACGGACGTCAAATTGACGGACGTAAACGAAAGTTTTGCGACGCACGTGTGTTGGTAGACTTACACGTCACTTGAAATCCAATATGGCGGCTCAAAGCGTTCAGTATTCAAACTGCGATTCTAAATGATTTCAAAGGTTTATGGATTTCAAGGATACACTTCTTTTAACTAATTAAACGCTACTTGCAACAATATAAACACGTACGCGAGTTGGTACATCATTTTGTATTTATTAAGTTCCCATGAAATGTTCCTACCACTAATAAAATATTTTTAAGAAGTACGATGTTAACACATTTATTTAAACAGGATTTTATATCGTGTATTACCTGAAAATATTATATTATAGTAAATTGCGAGTATCAAATTTTCTTTCCAGCATTCCAAAAAAATTGTATTTTAAATGTTGAATAAAGAAACTTAATTTACCAAAACGTTGTTCCTTCCAACACTTTAAAGTATTAGTGTTAGTGGAATGTAGAATTGGATAAAGATGCCACAGTTCATAAACATACGTATTTCAATAAACTTTTTAAAATGAGGATATGCCAACCACCGGAAACTGCACAAACCTCAGCATCCTTCCTATGAGCTAAGCACTGAAAATGCGACTAGTGGTCCTTGGAAGAATAGTTTTTTTCATTCTGCATGTTGAAAAGCAAGGAAGAAACTTCGGTAAGTCAATATACTCAATAAGCAAACCTCCTTTATTATAAGTAAAACATTTGTGATTTAACTCCATCTCTTCTCTTTTTCACTATTATAAACTATTTCGTAGTGTATTATATTTTCTGATAATTCATTACTTTACCATTTTCAACATTTCTATTCAATTCTATTTTTATTGGTACTTATTTATCTCGTCGCATTTCTTTCCCGGTCGCGTTTTTGCCTTCGATCATTGCATTGTATGTCTAGGTCTTTTACGACTCATCTAATATTCTTGATTTCTGGGCACGTAAATCATATTTTTAAAAGAATATCTTCTCTTTCCATTTTCTGATTTATTTATTGTCGATTTGAGGTGTCATTAAAGATCTTATTTGCATTTTACATGTAGTTAGTACGTCACATGTAGTTTATTTCATATAGCGTAACAATATTGTCAGTTATCTGAAATTTACATAAAAAAGATAATTTCAATTTTAGTTTAGATTTTTTTGGACAATTTCTGAAGTTTTACATTTGTGATTGATTTACTACATTAAGTAGTGAGTATTTACTATTTTATATTACTAAGAAATTGACTTTTATAAATTGTTATTCTCTTATTAAATAAAGTTCACCAATATTTTGCAAAAAATTCGTAACAACGAGCACTTTTCTTATATCTTAACAAATATGTTATTAGGTCATACTGTTCTTTCATGTAGGTTATTATTGCATTGTTTTAATAAGTGACAAAAAGTGATTACAGATCCGCACTTAGAGCATTCTTTGTTTTTGGTATTTTCAACAAAAGGTTTTGGCCCGGTCACCGGGGGTGCTTGAAGATCCGGATCAAACCAGAATTTATCGAAATGTAGAGGTGAACTTTTCAAAGAGCAAATTCGAGATTTCCTGAGATCAGATCGATTTCCCGGCTCAGCAAAACATCTCGGGGAAGTCTGGACAGATCTGCGCATCGCAGTGAGCTCTACACAGATCTGTCGAATGATATTTGGGTTATGAAGGCTACGCTCGCAGCCATTCACTTCCGAGTACAGGGTCTGTAAATTTCCTACTAGAACCGCGAAAAGAACTTAGTGAAACGATAGAAGCGCTAGTGTTGATCAGTGCGCCTTTGCAAAGCGTTCGCGAACTTTGATGATACAATTTAGCGCATTAGTGAAAGAAACATAAAAGTTTGTTAACATACTTATAAAATTCGTGTTCTTGATGAATGTCACCGTTTTCTTGACCGTCAGACATCTTTCCTGCAACGCTTCATTGAGTCCAGTCCATTCAAGACTACCAAGACGACAGTGACTAGCAAACTGCCCGTCATTTAGCTGACGTGCTGTAAAACGGGGCTCTATTTCTCGAGAGGGAAGGCAGCTTCTTGCCTGAAACGTCAAAGATATTCCACTCAGAGACTTTTTGGGCAAGGGAAGTCGGTCTCCCGTATAATCTATTCAACATTCTCTTCAATCTTTCTTACTGTTGGTAATTCTGAGCGTCTCCGCGATTGCGCAATTGTCACGTTGATGATGCCACAGCAGATGTCACGATGTTTGATGCTACTAACGCTGTGTAGCAAGACATATGGAGGACATTGAAAATCGGGCCCGCAATCATAGAACGCGATGATTTATTATTGAGAGTGCCGTTTTGATGGCAGAGTCTGCTTTTTCAAGTTCTTGAAGAAAGTATTGTAGTTTAATGTATCATGATTTTGAACTCTACATTTTTTGCAAAAATCAAAAGCCTCATTCGAGTGAAAAAGAAAGCACGAAATTCAATACTAGCGTGACCTTTTTCAAGCAGATCATATTCTAATAGGCGTGAAATACAATTAAAATTTCAACGACCTTCTCCAAAATTATTATTATAAGAATATTGTGTTGATCGTTTTGGTGTTCTTAGTGCATATATACGGTTTATATATATATATATATATACATATATATATGTATATATATACATATATATATACATATATATATATATATATATATATATATATACATATATATATACATATATATATATATACATACATACTCATATACTATTTTGTGTAAGTAATGTGATGCAAACATTATTTTTATGACCTCTACGAAATGAAAACCTGTGAACAGGCACTGATTCTAGGTGAATAGATTCTAAATTGCATTCTCATTTGTGACAACTTGGCCTGCCGTTTCTCCTGCAGCGATGCTGAGCAGATGGCCGTTTGTACTGTCCATCGTGGTCCTGGCGTGCCTATGGCCGCCGTGGCAATGCCGGGCATGGCGTGGGAAGACGAATACTGGCGCGACTAGGTAAGGAAGGGTATTAAACTGTAGTACATCACATACCTTCTCGCATTGTTTGTAACGGTTACCCGTCGAGTACTTCGAACTTGATTCCAAACGTTTTCATGGGCACAAGCGGGTTGCTGTACTCGAGGTTCACCTCATTAACCCAGCTCTTGTGTCGCGAGTGTTTCCAACTCGCAAATGTTATCCTTACCCCGGTTTACGGGTTTGTTGGGCAATCATTACATTGTCAAGATGGTCTGATTGTCCATTGTCCTAGATGTGCTCAAAGAATTCATGTCTTTAATTATTTGAAAATTCAAAAGTTTTAATGAAAATGGAACTTGTATAATGTATTTCAATATATTTTGCACCACATGTTCAAAAATGTGAAGAGAAAAAATAACGCAGAAAGCAATGTTTACATATTTATGAAAATTGTCACAATTTTACTCCAAGTTACCCGGAGATTACCAATAGTTTTAAAAATTAAACCTGTTCTTAAAGAGGTCAAATATAGAAGAACAGAATTCCATAAAAATGTCTATCTCACTTTAATGTTGAAAGTTTGACACAAATTCGGAAAAAAAAATTGCAATTTTCAAAATTTCAAAGTTTTAATAAAAATCTAAGATGTCATTTTTAGAAGCGTACAATGCTACTCTTGTAAAAAAATGATCAAAATTTAGAATTATTTGAAAAATGTCCCAGAGTTTCTCTGTGAACTATAGCCAGAAAATTAAAAGAACATTTTCATATTCGAAGGACATAGAGTTTGAGCAGATTGTTATAGGAATATCCATTTTAGAGTAAATCTTGGGTATTGTTCAGGTGCTGGTGTTGTTCTTGGACAGATACTCACACACCCATCCACTCTCACTCACCTACCCACTCTCACTCACCTACCCACTCTCACTCACCTACCCACTCTCACTCACCCACTCTCACTCACTCACTCACCCACTCTCACTCACTCACTCACCCACTCTCACTCACTCTCTCTTTCTCGCTCTCTCACTCTCTCTCTTTCTCGCTCTCTCACTCTCTCCTCTCGCTCTCTCACTCTCTCTTTCCTCTCGCTCTCTCTTTCTCGCTCTCTCACACTCTCTTTCCTCTCGCTCTCTCTTTGTCGCTCTCTCATTCTCGCTCTCTCACTCTCTCTTTCCTCTCGCTCTCTCTTTCTCGCTCTCTCACAGTCTCTTTCCTCTCGCTCTCTCTTTGTCGCTCTCTCATTCTCGCTCTCTCACTCTCTCTTTTTCTCACTCACTCACTCACTCTCTCTCACTCACTCACTCACTCTCTTTCCCACTCACTCACTCACTCACTCTCTTTCCCACTCACTCACTCACTCACTCTCTCTCTTTCCCACTCACTCACTCTCTCTCTTTCCCACTCACTCACTCTCTCTTTCCCACTCACTCACTCACTCTCTCACTTTCCCACTCACTCACTCAGTCTCTCTCCTTCCCACTCACTCACTCTCTCTCTCTTTCTCACTCACTCTCTCTCTCTCTTTCCCACTCACTCACTCACTCTCTCTCTTTCCTTCCCACTCACTCACTCACTCTCTCTCTTTCCCACTCACTCACTCACTCACTCTCTCTCTCACTCACAAACACACACACACACACACACTCACACACACGCGCGCTCTTGGTACATCGCTCGCTGCCTCCAGCGAGAAGGCTCCGCAGGGCGTCCTAATTGGCGCACCTGCCGTTCCAGGGCGCAGCGCCCGCCGCCATCCGCCGCCGCCGCCGCCGCCGTGGGCGTGCGTGGCTACCGGCGCTTCCACGCCAACGACTCGCTCGTGGGCCGCGCCGTGCCCTGCTCGCGCGACGAGAAGCTCTGCCTGCGCCGCAACCTCCTCTTCCACCCGCCGTCTGGCAAGTGCTTCGGCCTGGTGGGCCCCGCGCCCGCGCCCTGTGACTTGGCCGTCGACGGGGCCGAGCTGGAAAGCGGGTGAGCCAATGCAGACGGTTGCAATTGCTCGTTATGCCAGCAGGTGCTGTGGATATCTAGACATGGCTCTACCATAGAAACTTCTGCGATAGAGTGGGTGGGTAGATAAACTAGACCGGCTGCGGTTACCGTGCAGCCGAAATGATCGGTCGTTGGCTACCGGACGACTGCGATCGAAATTGTTCCTTTTATTTCGTTTGAAAGCACCCGGTGTTCCACCTGAAATCGCTTGAATATTCTCACAATTCTACAGATACGTTTTGAATCATTTCTGAGAAACATGTTCAAGACTATCTACACGTATTGCATATGGTTTGACTCTCCAGTTACGTAATTTCAGGCGAATGCAACCGTCATATATAAAAAAATCTGCATTCAACAACCAATGTTTTTAAACGCCATGGGAAGAGGTTGTTCGCTTTCAATATGACTATTTGCGTTTATCAGCACGTGTTTGAGCAAATCCGAGACATCGGAATAAATCGTCCGACGTCGATCGACCGAAATTTCGGTCCAAATCTGCTCCTATGTGACCGCCACGTTAGGGTTCGGTCAGAGTGGATCCGTGTTCATACCAATTCGCGTTCGGGGGAACTGGACTACAAATAAAATCTCTTATAACGGTTTTTGGAAATGTGCGTTTTTTCTCACATATTTATAAATTTATAGTATTTTCCAAAACATTCCGTATATTTCGATTCAGGGAGTAGAAAATGACGCAGCGATTTATTTCTTCGCAAAACTAAATTAATATCAGTTAAGTACAGTTGTAGAATAACATTTGAAGCATCGCAAGTCATTCGTATATTACTGGTAATTTTGAAAAGAAGAAATAGTGTTCAAATGTGAAATAAATGTTAGCTGATACAGTTTTTTATTGTCATATTGTATTCCAGCCAATTTCATTTTTACTAAAGACATTACATATCGAATTCTATTTAATAGTGAATGTGGAAGTGTGAAATAAATAGTGGATAATAAATATTTTTTATCATATTGAGACAGCGAACACTAATCACAACGACAAAGGTCTATTTAATTCATTATTTATAGTCGGTTTATGTTCATTATTAGTATCGCCACGTAAAATAAGACACCAATTCAATTCAATTCAATTCATTATTTGGGCGTGTTCCAAGCTCCGGCCACGTCGTGGGCATCTGCCTCCCCAGTCGCCGCGGAGACTGCGTGGGCTTCCGCATGGCGTTCGACGGGAAGTGCTACAGGGAGGAGCTGGTCCACGACGTCATCTGCGGCTGCCAGGACCCGCCCGTGCCGCACCCGCTGGCCGGGTTCGAGTGCCGCTGCGCGCCCCACCGGCCCGCGACGCGGGTGACTCAGCCCCAGCAGGACGGCCGCTGCCTCATTCCTGACCTCCATGCGCCCTACGCTGACGACCACGCGCTCACCGCCGTGTACCCCGTGGCGGGCGCCTACCCTCTGCGCTGTTCGAACAGCCACTGTTACGTCGCGCCCGACAGACCCCGTGCCGAATGCTCCGGCGCCCAGAGGCGCTGTTTCAAGAAGGGCATGGTTTGGGTGGCTGCCAGGAATCGCTGTTTCCGGCTCCTCGAACCAGGCCCATGCGAGAGGAATTACATTTTGGTGCTGTCCAAGAACGAAACGCTGGGGAATATTGCCTTTTGTAGGCACATACGTGGCGACTGCCCACCTGGAAAGATTCACATGGCTTTTGACCAACGCTGTCACGATGAGCGCGAAATGAAAATGATCGCACCGTCTGATCTGCAAAGGAATGTCTTCGGGGATTACATGCTTCCCATGTTGCTGGAAGTTCTGTATGCTCCTGTCGTTTATCGCAACCATTGCGCCATACGAATTGAAACAATTCCGATCATTATAGGTCGGACTAGTGGGCTTCCGGAACCCCCTTGTGGTCACAATAATATAGGTGACTGTATAGTTGAGGTCTATGCTGAACCTCCCTTACCACTAGATGATTTGTAACTGAATATTGCCATATCTTTCTTTTTTGAGAACAATCATTCTCTATATATCTTTATTTAAATTTAAATAGTACACTGTAAGGAAAATATTAAAGATAAACCTCTAGCAGTTGCCATTTGCATTTCTTTATAATACAGCGAATCTAAATCCGGAATTTCTTGGGTGAAACCCACTATCAATTAATTACATTACATATTTAATTCTCTGTTATCTTACTGTGGTTTCCTGGCTTTGTCAATAGACAACGTTGACTCAATAAAAGCTATTTTCCATATAGATTCTGAATACTATTTCACCTTCTCCAATTCTTTTTCAACAACAGTATCTGTGAACACAAGGACCCAAACCTTACGTTACGAAACTTTTTCGAAAATAGCGTTTCCTGAAATTTATAGGGCTACATCACAGATTTTCAAACATTTTGAAGGTCGTAAATCCCATATTTGTCAAAAGGCAAATGAAGCTATATAATGAAATAACCCTAAATGACGGGTTTTAATAGGTTGTTTAATTCATGTAGTTTACAAAGGTCGCTAAATTTCAATATATTGAAAAACTTTGAAAACGACGAACGTTAGGAGCAGAATTGTTAATTTATGCAAATGAAATAGAGCAACATTACAAATGTATTGCAAACACCATTATTATAACTTTATTATAAATTTGTTAAGAAAAAAGAAATTTTTATTTGTTCACATATGTGACTTTGATGTTTACGTGATCATATGTTCAGTTCACTTTGATGTTGAACATATTATTGCTACACATAGTTGTATGTGTGGAGCTTTGGATAGAATACAAATAAATGGAACATAAAAGCTTTTATATAGCAAATACATATTTTTTATTGCACAAAATATTGTTTTTCAGAAAACAAAATCTCAATTGGTAAGAAACAAAAGTTACAAATGCATAATAAAAGTAAACGCAAAAAGGTGCGGAACTCTTACAATTCCAACAAACAAATTTGTAACTAAAAATATTTTAAAATTAAAATACTGATTGCAAGTCACTTAAATAATAAAATAAAATAATAAATGTTATTCAAAATTCTGTGCGCTAGCGCAAATGCAAAAGTTAAAAAAATTCTGTCGTTTTTGAGTTTCCAGCAAAAAGTACTTCGTGATGTCTTAGAATGAATGTAAGAAACTTCTACAGATGTCTAGAGGTAGAAGATGCTCACTTTTAGATTCCACCTGTACAGATACAGGAGTTAGGCAAAGAAGCCATCGTTAAGGTTGAGGGGGGTCTTAATGCGTACGTTTTGAGCGCATATAGAGTTCTGTTTTAAAAAAATATCATTAACAGTTTCTGAGAAGAAAAAGACCTCGATAAACGTTTTCTGAAGGCAGGGGGTTCAGAATTTTGTGGCTGTCTGTGTCGGTCACTGCCCTACCTTACCCGACCCTACCACGTTCTCCCTCCTTTGTTCACGTCCTTCGAAATTGCTTCTGACGTCGCCGTGTAAGGGGAGAAAAAAAGCTCAACACACGCACGCACACATGCTCTCACACTCTCCCACACAATACGTCTAGATAGCTGCCGGTGTACGCTCGTTTCTCCGCAAAGAAAGGCGAAACGACGGCGTGGAAGAAAAAAAAAGAAGAACGGCCTGTGGGCGCCGACGGGAAAGCGAGGGAGGGTTGATATTAACGAGCGGCTTTTTCGGGCAGTCGAGAGCGGAGCATCGATTCTTCATTTCGTCGAGACGTCGGGACGCGAAAACACTCGACCCTCATAAAGCGAGGAGGCGACTGATTCACGACTCGCAGGGTCGCCTTGGCGAAGATTTTTGCTTCATATTCTAGTATTCGCGGAAATTTATTCTCAATAGGAGCCTGCTTTTCTGCCTTCTGCAGCGTACGGATTTCGTGGAGTTATTCAAATTGTAAGTTACATCCCGACCGATATTTTGGATTGTGAATGAATCAATTTCATTCCCTGGTGGGTTACGCTGTTCGTCAGGTGACTATTGCAGTAGAGACTTGCCTTCCCACTCTGGGGCCCATTTTTCATGGCCCTCCCTATTTTTGTGGAATTGGTGGACGTTAAAGTGAGCTGTCGGCAGGTTTTCTCAGGGATCTTACGTTTAACCAGTTTTTCATTCTGCCATTTTCGTAATCATTCACCTCATCACAATTATCGATTTCATCTGCTTATCAGAGTTTCATTCTGGTGTCTCAAAGACTAGTAGTTGTAGGGAGACTAAACTAACTCAATTGAATGCAACAAAGATTTTCGTTCGGAAGTAAATTTGAGCTAAACTAAAACAAATTTGATTTTTTTTCTTTAAAAGAAAGGTAGTGGTTCTTGATGTGCTGTCACTTGCTCTATTAATCAGTTTTGTAGTATAATCACTAAATTGTAATTAAATGTTAAAATTAATTGGATGAACCCTCGTTAACTCTCATTTTCTCATTAAGTCGTTTTCAAGCCTAAATACAATACTGAATTGGTCCTGGTCGTTTTGCGAGTTCTATTTAACGAAAGTAGTTGAAGTTCGTCATTACCCAGCAAGCTTTCCAGTGTGAAGTTGTTAATGATCCACGAATGTCCTTGCATCACGAGGTTGTAATTGGCGAACCTAATTTTTTTGAAACTCAAAGAATGACTGTTTTTAAACATGAAGACTATATAAAAGCATTGTCGGGCGATAGACTTCCTTTACAAAAAATGTTCAGTTATTTTAAGATTTAAGTTAAGGTGATTAACAGAATATCCTACAATAGTTCACAGGGTCAATATGTATGTACAGATCTCGGTAAATATAGAGCATATCAATTACAATTTCAGAAACATGTTTTTCTATATGTTTATAGTGAATGTATTGTTTCAGAATTTGTAAAACTCCTTTGTCTCATCAGGAATAATGAGCAGTACAGCCCGATATAGAACCACATTTTGAGTTTTTTGATTTTCCCTTTAGTGCATATGCAGTTATTTTTCTTTCGCAATAGGAGATATTAATTGTAACTGTCAGGTTTAAGTTAGTAATAATAATAATATAATACTAATACAATATAAGAATAATAATGATACTAACAATAATTGTGGATCTAGTAGTGGATTACCGAAAAAGTCATTGGCCGATATATCACCCGAGGGACTCCAACCCGGGAGGCTTAGTTCATGCTCCTATTGTTGGAGGGTCTCTGTTGTGTTCTCCGCTCGCAATTAACAGCAACGCTCTATATCTGTTGTGACACCTTTCTTGCCAAGATTAATTTTTCCGAGAATAATCCAGTGATATCCAAGATTTTTTCAGTGTGCAGTAGATGCGATACGGCATGGTGTACATTTTCGCGCCTCAAAAAATCCTCAGACCTCGATCGTGTTTGCACTCGTGAGAGCTCATGAAGCCGCCAAGCTACCAAGGCAGTTGTTCTTCAGGCGCGCTTCAGGCGTGATTTTCGCGCCCGCCGTCAGCTGCTGCATCGTGAGTTTCAAATTTGCCTGAGTTACAATTCGGTTTTCATTTAGGTTAAAATTATATATCTTCTAAACTATTAAAGGAAAATTTCAGAAAAAAATATATATTGATGAAAGTTTTTTTTCTTCATTTCGTTTATGGATATGACCACAAATAACCTAAAAAATACATTAACCTAAAAAATAAACGAACCATATCTTTCCGCAAGCGATGTAGTTCACAGAAAATAACAATACAAAAAAGGTTTTCGTCTAGGTTAAAATGTTATATCTTCTAAACTTTTTAAGGAAAATTTCAGAAAAAAATATATATTGATGAAAGTATGTTTTTCTTCATTTAGTTTATTGATATGACCACAAATAATATGCACATTAAACTAAAAAATAAACGAACCATATCTTTCCGGGGGCGGTGTAATTCACAGAAAATAACAATACAAAAAAGGTTTCCAGGGCAAATTTTGCAACAATAGATGTTTATTCTGTGTTGTTGTTATAGCACACTACTCACTTTCTTAAACAGACTTCTGGTTTTAGTCCCCGATTTTACGTCTTGATAATTTATTTTGTCAATCCCATCGAAGTAGTACTACACAAAATTCTTCGTCAGCAACCACAATATCGTTCATAAAAAAGCAACAGTTGTGAAAATCGAAATACAAGAAGCTAAGATACTGCATTGAACTTCTAGCTAGCGATCACTTCTCGAAATATCTCGAGTAACCCCGGCGACACATTCAGAAGCATGAATGGCATATGCCGTCGTACACGTTAGAGAGTGACTTTGTGAAGGACCGCATATGGTGTCGTACACGCCTGAGGGGCTAGCTAACGCAGTGCAGCCGCGCGTCACAGTCTCTGCGGATGGCGGGATAGCGACGCTGCTGAGGGCATGTGTGTTGGAGAGTAATGGTAGCGAGTGCCTTGCACTGGCTGGATGGGTGAAGAAAGCAACGCGGAGTATCTACATCCATTTATTTAGTACGTCTTCTATGCCCTGTACCAATCTTGTGCTTGACGTTTAGGAATCACGTGGTGAATCACGTCGTGACCTACCCACAAGCAAAAGCATCGGCTTTCATGACCTATTCTATCTTGGTCGCCACTTCGGTGTAAACAAAGGAAGAAAAGAATATTGTGAAACACGATCGCACAACCAGAGAGCACTTTGAAAAGTAGTAGCACTCGAGAACGTTGCCTTTCGTTAGGCAGACAAAGATGATAAGACTCGACATATAGTGATAACATCTAGTGGGACCAGATGAATTGCCTTAGGGCTTTAACTAATATTACTGCAGTTCTTCTTATCGGGAGGTTCTAGGGTTTGAGTCCCGAAGGTGGCAGGATTTTTCTTACTAGCTAGATAGCTTGGTCGTCCTACCGCGCGCAGTCTGTATGAGAAGCCTAGCGTCCGGCAGTTCTGAACAATAGTTTTCCGTGAAACACTAAGAGGAGGAAACGTTTCGGTATACCGCACATTAGCATTAGTTTTTATTTCTGAATGGGTCTGTGTAGATTTCCCACGAAATATCTGTGCACTCGACTACGACTTCAGCGTTGGCTTAGAGTGCTTAGATGTGCTGTAAAACCGTGCGTGGAAACATACAAGAACGAGTACAAGCATTAAAGTTAACGTTTCATGTTATTTGTGATAACCTTATCTACGATGGGGAGAACTGGAATTTCATTCACACGAAAATTAGCAATAAATTTAACTTTGAAAATTACACAATTTCCATTGTTACAGTTGAAAAGGAATGTATCAACATTACGATACATTCTTTCTATACTGTAAAAGTAACATAAACAATCATAAATAATCATGTATATAGCCGTTAAATAAAGTAGTTTTCTCCCTTATAGCCGTAGATTCACAGAAGTTTTTTTATGAAATATAAACTATAATAACTTATTCCTTTTTCTGCAAAAATTGTGGTTTTGTTAGTTATATCCTCATTCCGGAAAACCCTTCAATTTTGTTTTTAACATACTTAATGATAATTTGTTTCGACGAACAATTTTCCGTGAATGCAAATAAAGCTATGTGGCTACTCTTAATATCCTATTTTTTACTGCGAAGTTGTCATGATCTTCTAGCACTACGTTACTGTCATTTCCGTTTCTCCGCCGCGGAAACCAAGAAAATAGTCTCATAAACACGGGCGATAAATCTGAGTGATTTATGTATCAAATAATACCGTCGGGAATGTAACGACGAAGGCTATAAATTTTTTGAAAACAGCTCCTTTGGAAGGTGAACTCTAGATATCCCAGGCTCCCAATCTTCTCTGTATCGTTTTCTTATCACTACAATTGCAGTTTTCCAAATAAATTGGGGATATTTGTTAAGGCCAATTTTATTCTATACAATTATTTAAAATGAAAAATGCTTCTATTTCGAAATGTTTTGGAATGCGTTTTATGGGTCTTTATACATTTAATCAGATTATCTATATTAAGAAGCTAACAATTAAAAATTTAAATTTTATATTTTATAGAATTGAGGCTAATAGATATCAATAAAATTTCATGCATTATCATTGGTAGACGATTGAGTATGGACCAAATTGTGTTAATAATAACTTGTTGTGTTACATCTTGGCAAGTTTTTTTCATATTATATGTAATTATTACGAAAAATAATAACTATTATGTGAACTCTTACGACTACACCGCACAGAAAGAAGATCTGTAGAAAAGTTACAAAACAAACGTACAGCGAAAATAGATCATCCTTCCATTTACTGTTTCATGGTCAATACTGTTTCATGGTCAATACTGTTTCGCAAAAACCAATAAAATGAAAGAAATTAGCAAATTCTGTGACAAAACAACCACTATCAACGAAGAATTAAAAATAATGATGAAATTGTAATTGAAATGTTTTATATTTACCAATAACTTGTCATATATATTGTAGAAGCCACCAGTAGAAAATACTGCTATCCGCTTCTACTTCAAAAATAATGCATTACATATTATTGCAATCACAAATGCGAGGGCTTCAGGAGAAGGCTCCAAGCTGATTGGAGAAAGATGTTCCCAGAAACATCTCTAAACGAACCACGTGTTTGTAGCCAAATGAATTCAATTAGAAGAAGACACGTATATGCTTAATTAAATGTTCTAACAAATGTGGTTGTCCTAGAGCAGCAAGCTAATGAAAGAAAATGTAGCATTAACACATGAAGTCGTACGTGAACATTCGGATCCCTATCTCACACCCAATGCACCCAAACTTAAATGGTGGACATTACTCTGAAGAAATACTCGTATATTAGAAATAAGATCAAAAATATCGAAAACAGAAATGAAACGACAATGGCTGGGATTGTTGGCGTATTGGACCAACATATTGTCCTAATAATGATTAGAAGATAGAGCCAATTAAAAAAATATTTTTGAGAGCTTGCAAGATGCAAAATACAAAGCATTTATATTAGGGCTCCTGGTCGCCACATTTCTCATCCGGATATGAGAAACATGACTTTTTTTTAAACTAAAACAATTTAGAAACTCATGCGTGTCTCTAGAAATGATTTATGTTATATATTTTGTGAAAT
>BOPP01000102.1:0-12888 GCA_017312745.1 Gryllus bimaculatus
AAACGCAAACACGAAAACGAAAACACGAAAACTGAAAACGACGAAAAACGAAAACACGAAAACGAAAAAACAACGAAAACGAAAACACGAAAAACGAAAAACACGAAAAACGAAAACACGAAAACGAAACACGAAAACGAAAACACGAAAGACGAAAACACGGAAAACGAAAACACGAAACGAAAACACGAAAACCGAAAACACGAAAACAAACAACGAAAAACTGAAAACGACGAAAACGAAACAGAAAAACGAAAACACGAAAACAAACCCGAAAACGAAAACATTGATAACGAAAAACGAAATCATTTTGAAACGAAAAAACGTTTTAAACGAAAACGAAAAAACGAAAACCGAAAAAACGAAAACGAAAAAAACCGAAAAACACGAAAACGAAAACAAAATAACGCAAAACCAAAAACCAAAAAAACCTCAAATCGAAAAAACCGAATACGAAATACGAAAAAACGAAAAACTAAAAAATGAAAACGATGAAACGAAAAAGAAAAAACCAAAACGAAACAAACGAAAAACGAAAACCGCACAAACGAAAAGCGGAACGAAAAACCGAAACGAAAAAACCAAAACAAAAAAAGAAACGAAAAAACCAAATCGAAAAAACGAATAACGAACACGAAAACGAAAACTAAAAAACAGAAACGGGAAAACGAAAAAGATAAAAACCAAAATCGAAAAAACGAAAAAACGAAATGAACATGGAAACGGAAAAAAAAGAAACCGAAAGAATGAAATACGCAGAAAAAACCCAAACGAAGAAACGAAAACGAAACACACGAAAAACGAAACACGAAAAACGAAACCACGAAAACGAACACGAAAGACGAAACACGAAAACGAAAACACAAAACGAAAACACGAAAACGAACACCACGAAAACGAAAACAACGAAAACGAAAAACACGAAAACGAAAACACGAACGGAAAAACACGAAAACGGAAACTCGAAAAAGAAAACACGAAAACGACAACAACGAAAACGAAAACACGGAAACCAAAACACAAAACACGCAAGCACCGAAAACGAAAACACGAAAACAAAAACTATCACCGAAAGGAAAAAACAAAACAAAAAACAAAAAAACGAAAAAACAAAAAAACGAAAAAATACGAAAAAACAAAAAACGAAAAACACGAAAACGAAAACACAAAACGGATAACACGAAAACGAAAACACGAAAATCGAAAACACTGAAAATGATATAACGAAAACGAAAAACACGAACAACGAAAACACGAAAACGAAAACACGAAATACGAAAACAACGACAACGAAGTACGAACAACGAACACGAAGAAACCAAAGCGAAGGAACGTAAAAAAACGAAGACGAAAAAACGAAACGAAAACGAAAAAACGAAAACGAAAAACGAAAACGAAACAAACCGAAAAAACCTAGACGAAAAAACGAAAAACGAAAAACGAAACGAAAAAACCAAAACGAAAAAACGAAAAAATAATCCGAAAAACCAAAAACCTAAAAACAAAAATAAAAAACGAAAAACGAAAAAACAAAACGAAAATACGAAAACCAAAAACGAAGGAACCAAAAAACCGAAAAAAACGAAAACGAAAAAACGAAAACGAAGAAACGAAAACGCAGAAACGAAACTAAGATACGAAAACCGAAAAAACCAAACGAAAAACGAAAAAGTGAAAACGATAAACGAAAAAACGAAAACAAAAAAGGAAAACGAAAAAACGAAAACGAAAAAAGGAAACTAAAAAACCGAAACGAACACCGGAAGACGAAAAAACATAACGAAAAAAACAAAACGAAAAACGAAAACGAAAAAACAAATAGAAAAATCGAAAACGAAAAAATTAAAAACGAAAAAAAACGAAACGAAAAATCGAAAACGAAAACCGAAAACGACAAAACGAAAACGAAAAACGAAACGAAAAAAAACGTCAGACGAAAACGAAAATACGAAAACGAAGAAAAGCCAAAAACGAAGAAAACGAAACAAAAGCCGAAAAACCAAAAACTAAAAAACCAAATGAAAAAACCGAAAAACGAAAAAACCAAAAAACGAAAATACGAAACCAAAAAACGAAAACGAAAAACGAAAACGGAAAAAACGAACACGAAGAAACGAAAACGAGAAAACGAAAACTAAATAACGAAAACGAAAATCGAACGAAACGAACCAACGAAAACAAAAAAAGGAAAACGAAAAACGAAAACGAAAAACGTAAACGAAAAACAAAACGAAAAAACGAAAACGAAAACCAAACCGAATAATCGAAAACGAAAAAATAAAACGAAAAAAACACAACGAAAAAACGAAAACGAGAAACGAAAACGAAAGAACGAAACGAAAAAAAACGAAAACGAAAAAAGGAAAACGAACAACAAAGAAACGAAAACAACAAAAGAACGAAAAAAGAAAAACGAAAAAAACACGAAAACGAAAAAACGAAAACGAAAAAACGAAAACCGGAAAATGAAAACGACAAAACGAAAACGAAAAAACGTAAACGAAATCGAATGAAAGTAAAACGAAAAAAACCAAACGAAAACAACGTAAACAACAACAGAAACCGAAAACACGAATACGAAAACAAGAAAAAACGAAAACATGAAAACGAAAGCACTAAAACAGAAACAGCGAAAACGAAACACGAAAAACGAAAACACGAAAACGGAAACACAAAAACAAATGACAAAACAAACACGAAACGAAAAACCAGGAAAACGAAAAACCCGAAATGAAAAAAAGGAAAAAGGAAAACAAAAGCACGAAAACGAAAAAAAGGAAAGATAGTTAAAAAGAAGATAAAGAAAAAAAAAGGATAATCAATCCTGTTTTCTATAGTTTTTTTATGTGGAAATGTGTGGTTTTAAATGTATGTATACATTTATTTTTTTATCATTTTATGAACGTGCAAGGCTGTTTTAATTTTAAGTTTGCGTTTCGTGGAAACTTTGTGAATCCGCCGTACGTCAAGGAAGGGCGCAGTCTTCCATGGACAAAGCAAGCTATTGCCATTGGTAGCGTTTTGTTAACGGCAGAATTACTGATAGTTGATTTGACTTCGTATGCTTTAAAGTCTATTAAATGCAATATTGTTCGGAATCAATAGGAAAGGGGCCGGCAGTGATGGTCATGTTACTTTCACAGGCCACCCCTTACTCTCCAATAAAAACAACAAAACAGCTGTTTTTCCAGCGCTTGTAGTAACAGGAGAATCTGGAAAGAAGAGGAGAGAAGAATGTTTCAAGAAGATTGTGAATAATGCAGGACTCTTCCTGTTGTATTATCAATATTAATAATGTTTTATTAGTGCTTATCGATAGTTCATAATAACAAATACACACTTATATCGTTGGTTCCGGGGGTCATCAAATTTCGGGCATTCTAAGTTTAATTGGAAAAATTATCAATGAAAATGGTTATCCTTTCTTTTTATTACATTGGATGAAATTAAAATAGGAACACTGAGTGAACAGAAATTTAATTCAAGAAGTATCCAAACGATTCGTAATTGATATTAATGTTGTATAAATTTACCACGAAAGTAATGTATGTTAAGTCAAATGAATTATACTCAGTGATCAAAATTACATATGTTTTGTAATTTGCTGTTTAATTGAATTAATTTTTAATTTATTGACCCATTCGGTAATATATGCATTCATCTAATCTTTTTGCCGTTGGTAATATGATCAATTTTTTTAGCGCGGGTGTGTTCAACGGCCTGATTTTGATTGAAGTTATTTCGAATTTAATGTCTTACTTGATATTTAATGTCAAGAAAGACGTAATGAATATGAAGCTGCTGGAAAAAATTGTTTCAGTGGTATGGATAATCATGTTATGTTCTCCTTCCCATGCCACAAAAAAGGACGATGCTACATTTAGTGTCATTTAAGTATGCAAAGAGAGAATTCAATTAAGGATGAAATTTTGCAGTCAACAGTTTCGAATATCAAAATAAAGCATTAGGTGATGTTCATTTACGAAGGCAAAAAAAGTAGGAAATCGTGACAGAAAAATTCTACTTCAACGGAACGGAAAAATATGTCGCATTGCATTACAAATAGTCGGAAACCACACAAATGTGAAAACATGATTTTCAAAGATGCTGGAGTTCCTCTATCAAGCGAACTCCTGAGAAGTGTAGAAATGGATCTCGATCGATTGAAGAATAAAGAATTAAAAATCGTTCACCGGGATTGGTCATGGGTTAGAGAACAATCAGTTACGCCAACGTAACGAATATGATTCTTCATCGGGGGCTACAGTATAAACAATGAAAGTGCATGAAGAACAACACACATTACAAAAATTGATTGTTGAATAAATAACACAAAGAAACAAAACAAATAAAATTATAAAATTAGAAAAATAAAAACACCAAAAAATTAAAGTACACACTTTTAACTAATAATCATACAGGTACAGGTCCTCAATTCCAAGTCTCTACACCCAACTCCAACATGGAGTTTGCTGGAGCATTGTGGGTCCCATCGCGAACAATTGTGAATCGGGAAAGGCCCAAACGTAAATGAATGAGGACTGCTTTGAATAGAATGAAACTGCGCTACAGGCACTCCATGCCCGGGCACCAAAAGGTTTTCCGGTCAAGTTCCATGTTAAATTAGCAATATAACCTGACAACATCTCAGAATAAGTTTATGCAACTGTATCAAAACTACGATGTGTTGACCAAGATGTTGTTGTTTGTGTATTATTATGATTATTATTATTATTATAATTTTTATTAATTACTTATATTATCTATTCTATTATTATTATTATATTATTCAAGGTTCAAGAACCAGAAGTTAGTCATTACAATATACCAAGGCATAACTTCTGTTCAATTGTTTGTGTACAACAACACAAAAAAAGAAAATTTGAAACGAAAAAATCATAAAGATATATAAGAAAATAAATAAATAATGTTATATAGACAATATTCATAAATACAATACATACACATATGGCATATTACATACAGACACATACATACAGTATACATAAACACACACACAAACACACATACATACATACATACATATATACAGATATAAAATTGAACATATATCAAAAACCATACATAGATGAAACAATTGCAACGTGTATGCACGCGCAAATATACCCATTAACCAACCCATACCATACAGCACACAAAAAAATCGATACACAAGCATCACATGCAGAAAACCATGTATACACCCATATATATAGCACTATTCTCTCACACACATTAAAACAATTCCACAACCATACACACATACACACACACACACACAAATATATACACACATACAACTACAGTCATAAAATATTATACACACTCACATATAACACGAGATTTTAAGTGTTCTCCTTGTATACGCAATATCTGCTGTCAGCGCCGCAATTAATATTTTTCGAAATTTGGCAGGTAAGGGGGGGTGCTTTAAACTTGATGATTTTGAGGCTCCACATTATTTGTCGTCTATCTCGGAAACTATGCGTCTGATTGGAGTTTAGTTTGCACCTATGAATTTCTTTTAAAATGTTCTCCTTGTATACGCCATATCTGCTGTCAGCGCCGAAATTAATATTTTTCGAAATTTGGCACGTAAAGGGGGGTCGTTTTGTACTTTGCACAATTGAAGTTCCATTTGATTCTTGTCTATCTCAGAAAGTAATTGTCTTATTGGAGTTTGCTTTGCACTAATCAATTTCTTTTAATGTGTTTTACTTGTATACAGAATTAGAGTTAGCAGTGTTAAAATTAATTTTTTTCGATATTTGCACGTATGGGGGGTAGTTCTGTACTTTGCACAATTGAGGTTTTTTTTGTTTCTCGTCTATCTCTGAAAGTAATTGTCTGATTGGAGTTTGCTTTGCACCAATCAATTTCTATTAATGATTATTACTTGTATACAGAATTAGAGATAGCGGTGCTGGAAATAATATTTTTCCAAATATGGCACGTAAGGGGGTACGTTTTGTACTTTGCACATTTGAAGTTTCCTTTTGTTCTTGTCTATTTCGGAAAGTAATTGTCTGATTGGAGTTTGGCTTCTGCACAATCAAATTTCTTTTAATGTGTTTTACTTGTATACAGAATAAGAGTAGCAGGTGTTGAAATTAATATTTTTCGAAATTTGGCACGTAAGGGGGGGTCGTTTTGTACTTTGCACAATTAAGTCCTTTTTTCTGTCTATCTCGGAAAGTAATTGTCTGATGGAGTTTGTTTGCACCAATCAATTTCTTTTAAGTGTTTACTTGTATACAGAATATAGAGATAGCAGTGCTGAAATTAATATTTTTCGAAAATTTGGCACGTAAGGGGGGGTCGTTTTGTACTTTGCACAATTGAAGTTCCTTTTGTTTCTCGTCTATCTTGGAAAGTAATTGTCTGATTGGAGTTTGCTTTGCACCATTCAATTTCTTTTAATGTGTTTTATTTGTATACAGAATTAGAGATAGCAGTGCTGGAATTAATATTTTTCGAAATTTGGCACGCAAGGGTCTTTTTGTATTTTGCACAATTGAGGTTCCATTTGTTTCTGGTCTATCTCGGAAAGTAATTGTCTGATTGGAGTTTGCTTTGCACCAATCAGTTTCTTTTAATGTGTTTTACTTGTATACAGAATTACAGATAGCAGTGCTGAAATTAATATTTTTCGTAATTTGGCCCGTAAGGGGGGGGGGTCGTTTTGTAACTTGTTCAGTTGAGGTTCCCTTTGTTTCTCGTCTATCTCGGAAACTATTCGTCTAATTGGAGTGTGCTTTGCACCAATCAATTTCTTTTAAAGTGTTCTACTTGTATACAGAATTGCAGATAGCAGTGCTGAAATTTTTTGTATCTGATAAATTGAGGATCTGTTTTATTTTTTGTCTATCTTCGAAAGTATTCGTCTCATTTGTTTCTGGTTTACAGCATTGAATTTCTCCTAAAGTGTTCTACTAGTATTTAAAATTTTAAATTGAAACGTTCAAATTAATATTTTTTGAAATTTGTCAATTAATGGTTTGGTATTTTGTACTTGAGCACCTGAGGCTCGGTTTTGTTTCTCGTTTAGCTCTTGAAGTATTCGTCTTATTGGAGTCTGGCAGCATTGAGTACAGCATTGAGTTTCTCTTAAAGTGTTCTACTTGTATACAGAATTTCTGATGGAGTGCCGAAATTAATTTTTTTCAAAAGTTGTCACGTAATGGGGGGTTATTTTGTACTTGAGCACTCGAGGCTGCGTTTGGTTTCTCGTCGATCTCCGAAAGTATTCGTCTGATTGGAATCTGATTTGAAGCTTTGAATTGCTTTTAATGTGTTTTACTTGTGTTCCGAATATCAGATGGAAGCTCCGAAGCTAATATTTTTCGAAATTTATCATGTACTGGGGGGGTATTTTGTACTTGAACACTCCGAGGCCTGAGGCTCCGTTTTGTTTCTCGTCGATCTCCGAAAGTATTCGTCTAATTGGAGTCTGGTTTGCTTTTTTTAATTTATCTTAAAGTGTTCTACTTGTATACATTATTTCAGATGGAATCTCTGGAATTAAATTTTTGGAAATTTGTCACTTAAGCGGAATGTAAATGTTGCAACTTGGCATTGGCGGCAGCTGTTTCGAAGTTTTTTGCTACTGAGTTTATGCAAGCACTTCATCTTGTACAAAGAGTGTCTAATTTAACAGGGGCGGTCACTTCAACGTAGAGTTGACGTCACGCGAACGACGAAATACTTCTACTACCTCATACAAACAATACCAGATGTTTTGATCTTGGTATATTTTACTAATGTAATTACTACCAATCACTAATAACAAGCACATTTTAACAATATCATCTACGACTCTCATATAATTTCAATGACCATTTGATAACGGCATCATGTATCCGGTATTATTTTAAAAATGTATTTATTACAAATCTCTAATAATAAGAAATTTTTTGTAAAATATGTAATTCATATACCTCGTATCAAAATTATAATGAATCTCTTCAATGTCTTGTACATTTTCTACACATTATATATGTGCATTATTGCATTGTAATATAATACTTAACATCAGTGTCAATTGATTCCTCAACGTTAACTTATGCTCTAGTATAAATAATGAACATAAAGTGGTGGTATGGTAATAAGGTATGAACATAAGTCTACCAATATTGGTAATGGCATACTAATGGCTGCCAATGAAGGTATTAGCATTTGATGTAATTGAAAATGTCAACCCCATATAGTATTAAGATAAATTCCATTTTACAACAATTTAAATTACTTCACTCGTGCTTCATATTGCAAATTCATAGTTACTTATAATAGGTCTTATAAATCAGAAATGAATAAAATTTAAAAATTTTGGAAACATTCCTGAAAGGATGAAGTTGCATAACAACTTAATGGAATGAAAACTTTTAATAAGTGGAAATCGGCAATCCTCTTTTAGTCATTGGGACTTTGTCGATCATCGGCACAAGTGTATGCAGTACAGTAGTTTTATGGAAACGAAACCGCTTTTGGAATTGATCATCATTCTGCAATTCCAATTGGCTGCTCATATCTCTTTGAATTTCGCAGGATGTGTTGAATATAAAACTCAAAATAATCTTTGAAGTCGTTTTCCATAACACGTTTCACAAATGATAGGTTTTAACTGCCAACACTATACAAACACCAGCAAAATGAATTCAATAGACGGTGAACGCCGCGTAAAAGTATAACCTAAACTGGTTAGGGCTGACGATGCGACGGAGCCATATGGGACACTTAAGAGAGCAGGCTGCCTAGCTTACAGGAATGAGTGCTCTCTTAAGACTTCACTCAAGGGGTGTTTATGAATACGATTCGTCCACTTAAGGGAACACTCAGTGTAAGAGACGACTATGAATTCGGCCCTTTAATCATCTATGCTATTTACCATTAGTCATATTCTTATGAATATATGAAACATTTAGGGTTCATAATATTTCCTCATCATAGATTGTGTTAATTTGGTTTAGAAGCTCAAATGAAACATGTTGATAGTTTTTAAAGTATATAAAAACAAATACTTACATAAATTAAGTGATAGTGATAAAATAGTGACTCTCATGATGAATAATATACATTTAAAGTCAGTTGGATTATTGTGAGTAATGCCTTTAAAAATCAATTTCTTGCATCAAGTCTTCCTACATTAGTTCATCAACCATTATTTCAGATTTGAACGAGATATACCTGTATCGCTTACACCTTTCAATAAAATGTTTGCACAGGACTTGCAAAATACTTTAAAAATATATATTGGAATTAGAACAGACAGGATATCATATACTGTGCATTGTCAGTGATAATAGCAGTAATAATAGAAAGTGTATTCAGCATTTTCGCCAGGAAAATAACTTATATTTTTGTACGGTCTTCCAGCTGAAGAAAGTAGATATTATTTTTATCTAATAGTGTAATTTATTAAATTTAAGGTCAGTTCACCAATTATCACCCCTGTGCCTAATATTTCCAACTCGTGTTTCCAAGGTGCCATGCTCTCCATATATAGTTTCTTATGTGAAACTTTTACTTCTGGTCGGGTTCTGGCATATACAGTTTTAGCGCTACACGCCAGAACTATACGTTTCACATAAGAAACCATATTCCACAGCGAGTATATGAACGTGCCTTGCTGTGCCTTGCCATGCCATAAGTATCTGAACGTGCCTTGCTATTCAGCGCTGGGTAAGGATTAGAGGGCTCGTGTATCAAGAAAACTTGCATGAATAATATGTTTAGGTAGTGTCGGATCATACAACGCTCTCTAGATAGAGATGGATCATACAACTCAAATTTATATTTCCATTACGTAACATATAACTTAGTGGATGTTATGAAAAACGAAAAAGCTTACAATGGTGCCAGGAACAAAAACTCGTTTCCTTGATAACCAGTTTTAGAAATCAGTTATTTCATCAACATGGATGAACATCTCATCATTTCTGTTCGGGTGGTGAAGGAAGATAAGGAAGAAAGAGAGGGTTAAGCAGGCTCACTCACCAGGACTCAGATGAGTGAGCTAGCACACAACTAGTGCTCAGTTAAGACTTCATTGTTCAAAGTTGTGGCAGAAAGAGGTGGAGATTGAACGGCGGAGGAAGTGGCAGTGGCTGCGGCAGGCAGAGGGACGTCCCCGGGAGCGGCGCCCGAAGAGGCAGAAAGGGCAGGCGGAGTAGTGCTCTCAGAATGAGCGGAGTAGCCCACGTGCGCCCGGAAGATATCGTGGGAGTGTCGGATCGTGGCGCTGATTACCTGTTTCCGCAGGTGGTCGCGGAAGTCAGCATGGACCAGGTCTTTGAGGACCTGGTCGTTGCGGGGGTCCCAAGCACCCCGAGCGCCAATAACGAAGGGGAGGATTTGAACGTCCGACACCCCAGGACAAGCCAAGATTGCAGTGCGGAGAGAAGAGTATTTCCGCAGCTTGTCCGATCGAGCTGCCGCCAGAGCCCCTTTGCCTCCTTCAAAGGGGATGGTGACGTCGACGATCCGGACGGCACGGGCACTCGCGTTTCTGAGGACCAGGTCGGGCCGAAGATCTTGGCCAAGGAAGGCCTGGTCCTCTGCTAGCACTAACCACTGGTTGGCGGTGGAAGCCATCTTCAAAAGATTCACAACATGGTTGTGCCGTGCCCTAACCGACACCATGTTGTGGTCGCAGTGGTTCAACACATGTGCCAGCGTCTCAGAGTAAGGCTCCGCTGTATTCTTCTTGACACAACCGAAGCGACAGTGGTTGTCGTCAGATGAAGAATACGCCCTGCCCGCCATCAGACCGCGAGTGAGGTTGAGGCGGGCACGGTGGACCCAGTAGTAGTCGGCATGACGTAGGTGAAGCCCCGTCCGAAGAAAATGGCCCGATCTACTACCGGCAAGTCCAAACTCGGAAGCTGCATGCCCCTGGTCAGGCTGAGCCTTCCAGGCGGCCAGGTGTTTCGCCTGCTGGAAGAGGCGCAGCTTCCGAAGCACCAGATTCCGCTGGTGGGGGAGGATAGGGGGGAGGAAGCAGGGTTATCCAGGTCGGGGATGAGGGTGGGGAGCAGGCAGCCGTCCGCCTCTCTGAGTGCCCAGCAGATGCCAAGGGACTTGGAGGCATGTCTGGCGCCCGACCAAATGGACCGGCGGCCCGCAGAGTTTGAAGGACGGGTAGAGTTGAGGTAATCCTCAACAAGGTTTGGGGACATGGGAAGGGAGGGGAAACTGGCGCTCACTGTCTTCCGGAGGTCGGAGGCAGCGAGCAGGCGAATGGAAGGGTCTCTCGAGGTAAGGAGTTTGAAAGCACCTTCTATGGAGGAGAGAAGGGCTTCCGTGTGAAGGATGGGAAAACCCGCACCCCCGCCAGAGCGGGGGCATGGAGGAAGGGAGTGGAAGCGTTGTCTGGCAGGCCGAGGTGTTTGGCCAGACAACGAAGGGAGCGGTCAAACTCCGCAGCGGCCTTAAGAGAAAGGGTACGCATGCGGAGAGGAAAGGAGAGTTGGGGAAGGATAAAGGAAGAGACCGCATCCACCTTTTGCCAGGGGGCAAGGATAGAATCCCGGATTTTTTCAAGAAGGGAGAGGACGGTGGGGAGGGAGGCATTGGTGGGGAGCAAGGGAAAGCCGACAGGCTTACCCAAGAAGCGGGTGAAGTCAGAGGCCGAAAGGGAGCGGATAGGGGAGGAACCCGCAGAGACTGAGAGTGAAGGAGTAGGGACACCGCCTCTGAGGAAAAGAGAGTCGCACTTCGCGGGGTTGAGGGTGATGCCCAGGGAGGAGGAAGAGGAAATGACCGAGTCGATCATTGAAGAATGGAGGGTGAGGAAGCGGCGAGCCAGAAATCGTCCGCGTACGCTCCGCCACCGACTTGAAGGTCGGAGAGTGCAAGGGCGGAGCGCAAGATAGGATCGACGGCGAGGTTGAACAGCGACGGGCTGAGAGGGCAGCCCTGACCGCACCGCGGGAAGGAAGGATGGGGGAGGAGAGGCCGGCCTCGGTCACAAGGACAGTAGAGCAGAATAAAGATCTTTAATAATTTCTGAGAACTTGGCGCCCGCACCGGAGGCAAGGAGGGAAGAAAGGATTGCTGGGTGACGGATAGAGCCAAAGGCGTTGGAAAAATCTAGGAAAATAAGGGAAAGGTCGCCTTTCTGCTGCTGCGCGTTGGTGATGAGCAGCTCCACGAGAAAATTATGTTCGAAAACACCGTCGTGGGGGCAAAAACCCTTTTTGGGAAGGGGAGAGGACTGAATTGGACTCCATCCAGCTAGAGAGCCGGCGGGCCCAAAGAGAAGCATAGAGCTTCGAGATGGTGTTGGAAAGGGCGATGGGGCGCCAGTTAGAAGGAGAGCCCGCTTCACCACCTTTAGAGATCAAGATGGTCTTAGATCTCTTCCAACTAGAGGGAGTGCAGCGAAATTTTAAGCAGGCGTTAAAGATAGATGTAAGAGCCTGCAACCAGGGTCCACCCTCTTCCACAGGTCATAACCTATTCGTTCATCTCCTGGGGCTGAGTTGGTGCAACCTTGGAGCCGCTCTGCCACCTCTTTCGGTGAGAAGGGGTCCGTGGGGACGGGAGGGCGGTCAGAGGAAGGGTAGAAGTCAGGAGGGATGGGAGGGGGGTGGTAGAAGGAAAAAGAGGTTCAATGAGGGATTGGGGAGGAAGGGAGCATTGCGGACCGGCTTGGTCCGTAATGAGCCTCAGGGCCCTTCGGGGATTGGACTTGTAAATGAAGGAGAGTTTGGAAAGGTTAAGGGCTTTGCTGGTAGGTTTGCGTGCAGAGGAGGGGTCGAAAGGAGAAGGAGGAGAGCGAAGGAACTTCTCTTGAACGGTCGTGGTGCTCTGGTCGATGAGGGATTCGAGCTGAGCCCAGGAGTCAGGAGAGGGGGGGGAAGAGAAGCCTCTATAATAGAGGACCGAAGG